>VMDR010002144.1:0-99611 GCA_007922815.1 Macrotus californicus
TTTTTTTCTTCTAAATATTACATTTTTCTCTCTAGTGGAAAGTATTGAAAATATTTTATATTTGCTCAGTAAAGTTATTCTGAATAAAACATACATTCTTCTTTATTTGAAAGGACGCACACTGCATTAATCCAATCAGTATAAACTTGTTTTCAATAAAAGAATTAAAGGCCGTCGGGCTGTTATGGGTAGAGCTACGGTGTCTGCATAAATACAGTGGAGTCCCTGTTGGAGAGCGTTGCTGTCTACGAGCTATAATTAAGGCTTGGACTCGCTTGGCACTGTACTGTGGCTGAGCTTGAAGGAGCGTCATCAAAGGGAGGAAAGCGTTGGACATCCAGCGCTTTGTGGGGGCGCCTTGGGCCTCCCACAGCCACCTCCACATTTTTCTCAGGACACACCTCAGGAGCTCTGGGCATCACGTAAAGTAACACAGCCCAAGATACACTGAAGGGTTCTTCTAGACTTGTGCTCAGTTCAGTTGACGAGAATTGTGAGGAAGGATGAGCCCAGTTTGAAAACCACATCGAACCATCACGTTTGTACAGCAGTGTTGCTGTGCAGAACGTGTGGTTTGAAATTGTTTCCTCTGCTCTTTGAGTGTCGGCAGAAGCATGTTGGCACAGTAAGGTAATATTGAAAGAAACGTGGTTCATGAGAGGCACACTGTTGAGGGTTGCCTTTTTTTGCCATTTAGGATGGCAAATTTTCAGGTAGAAAGTGGAAATCAAATGCTTCTCTCCCTGACACTCCTGAAGAAGGGAGGTGCCTAGAGGCCTAGCAGATTTGGCTGGAGTTGCAGCTGAGGGAGAGTAGAGAGCCCTCTATGGAGAATACTGGCAAAAAGAATAAGTCCTTGTCTTCCTTATTTCTAGTAAAATCCTTCTCCATCTGGTGAGTGCTCAGAGTAAGTTGTGTTGCTGTCTTACTCAGAAGGGTGAGTTATTAGTCTCAACGAGGTAATTCTCGGTAGTTTTACCCTCAGTCGTATTTAGTGCTCTGAGATTCTTTGAACTTCTGAATAGATAATAGGTATATGTATAAGTTTTCTCTGCCAGATTCAAACAAAATTTCTTAACATTTCCTAGTATGAAAATGAAGTCCAGAACCCCTCAGGAGCATCTCTTCCACAGCCTGTCCAGCCTGTAGCTAAGAATACCTCCATGAGTCCTCGGCAGCGCAGGGCCCAGCAGCAGAGCCAAAGAAGGCCGTCTGCTTCCCCGGACGTCATCCAGGGCCAGCAGCCTAGAGACAACCACACTGACCATGGCGGGTCCGCTGTGTTGATCGTCATCTTGACCTTGGCATTGGCAGCTCTTATATTCCGACGAATATACCTGGCCAATGAGTACGTATTCGACTTTGAGCTGTAATAGTGGTTTGTGTCTTCAGAGCTGACTCCACTGCTTCATTAAACCTTCTGCATTGGTGTAATCTAAGAACTGTTTACAGAAATTACTTTGTATTGCCCTTCATTCCTTTTCTGATCCTTGTAAACTCATATAAATGTAGCTAGACATTCAGACTGTGTCCTGCTCAGTGTAAGGGCTGGAAGTCAACTCCTTTGTCTCACTATATGACCTGCTTAACAGGGAAATTGTTCGTTATTTCTCATATCTCAGCTTCTTTTTATGTAAATTGTGAGGGTTTTCTGTATAGCCCTTTTAAATTTTTGGATAAAAGGTAATGTTTTAAGTTCCAATGAGTATTAGTAGTTACTCAATATCATTTATTGAGTACTCTGTTTCTACTTACGTAGAATGACTGAGGGATGAGAGTTGAAAGGGCAACATAAAACCCCTCCAATAGCTTACTTACAAGGTCATTCACAGTGGGACCCCCCAACCTGTGACATTCTTTATGTCCTGAACATTTTTCAGTGAAAGTTAGTATGTCAGTCAAACATTTATGAGGAGATGCGATTACATCTTTGTTATTGGATGTTACTTGAAGAAGGAATAATGCTTTGTAACCACTTTGATGTACTATTATCCCATTCTCTCCAGTGAGCACATAAGATTTAAAAAGAAAGAAAGCAATCCTCCATACATCTGTGTTTTAAGGAAGGAAGGGAGGGTCCAAGCCAGATATCACTTAATTTTATCCCAGAAGTTAAGTGAGAGTATCTTAAGTTTTGAATGTTTGGTCTGCTTTGAATTGTGTATCTTTTGGGATGTATATATGCCTACCTTTGTAATCACTATAGATTTAATTATTCTGAAATATGCATAATGTTGAACCATTTCATGTACCGTTTTACTAGAAAAGCTCAGGGCCCAAGCAACAATGATAGAAATGAGAAAAAACTTTACTTGGAATTGTCCATGTAATCAGAACCCAAGAAATAATCTTCAGTGCAAAGTCAGCACATGACATAGTGCTGGCTGGCCCCACATGCTCTGGTGGGTAACTTTACCATCATCATGCCGAGTGAGGGCATACACTCACAGAAAAACACTGCCTTCAGCATGTTCGGTGGCAACACTCTTGAGAGTATTGTTAGTGAAGATTTAATTTTTATATAAATACAGGTGGTCCCCAGCTTCCAAATAGGTTATGCTCTCAAAGTACATTTGTAAGTTAATTTTTTTTACGAGTTGTTGTTGTACATGGTGTTTAGGTTCTAGACCAGTCCATGAAAGGTAGTCCATAACGTATCTTGAATAATTTGGGGGATGGTATCCGTAAAGTCCTGATGTGGTTTTAACTAACTGAGATTATGGGCGAGATAGAAACCACACGTGAAGTGACTGACAGGACCCGCAGTGTGCACTCCTGCCGGGGGACTTGGGCGCTGGCGGCCGCCAGACACCGCACCTGTGTCCCGCCCAGAGCCACTTTCCCTCGCATGTAAAAGAGGAGCGTACTGTATACTACGGTGTAACACATAGTTGTCCTAGACTTTAATAAATGAGCATTTTAAAGTTTTTACAGATTGTTTCTGTTATATCTACAGCTGTAGTTGGTGAAGTCTAAAAAGCCCAAGGACTTTATGAAGACCTCGTATGTCAGGAAAATGATAGGTGACCACTTTATAACTTTATTGTCCTGAGGAAAGCATTCTGAAGTCGTGGTTCACAACATGAGATACCACAAATGTTGGTTCAGTCGTCACTGGTCTCCTAACTGGAGGCCACTGACCCTGGAAGGCCAGGCAGTGCCGCTGTGGAGTAGGGCGTCCCTGTCCCCCGGTGCCTGTGGAGGCGGATCTTGTGCTAGGAATAGTCTTCCCTCCACTTCCTCTCAGCCACTCCTGAGCCAGCCCCTGGATCTGGGTGCTCATGTTGCATGTTGCCATGGGATGTACTTACACTTTCAAATCGACTAAGCCAAGAGGATGTGGCATTGTGCCGGTCCTTTTCCATCTGATTAGCCTCTCTTGCCTCCTTTGTCAACTGTCAGGCCACTTGCTTGTTTGAGTTGGCGTTTATCTCTCCTCACCTGATGCTCATATCTGAAAGTGGCATCTTCAGTGCTCCTTCCCTTTCAGCCCAAATGTGTTAAAAACTCTTAAGTCATCAACCTGACCCCCTCTGTGGAGTTCCTTAGCAGAACTGATGTTAGGGGCCACTCTTACCCAAACCCCACCCGATGGGCCTCTTCATAAAACTATTATTTTTTAAAGCCCCCTTTTTAACCCATTATTTACAGCATACAGTGAAAACTGGATGTATGACTTGGCAGGTAAAGGCGTAGGATTCATTCTTTCCCCAGTCCCCAGGTTAAGGTAGCTCAGTGACTTTTTCTTCGGCCGACATAGCACCTGCCTACACACCAAGGCAGTTAAAATAGCTTGCTTGGAAGATGTATAATGTCTGCTTCACATGTTAGGAGTTTCAGCCAATGGAACCTCTCTAATTATATGTGTTGTGGGGCTTTTATGTAGCACTTTACATTTTCATGCTGCTTACTGTTTTTATTCTACTGAAATAAATGAATTTCATCAAAATTCTCAACTAATTTTTTTAAAAAACTTAAAAAAATTGTTTCTTATTTTGACTATAGAGATATACAATGTCCATTTCAGGAGAATGAGAAATCTTTTTTGTTATGTTTAGCTGTGAATAAATTTTCTGGCATTTTGAGACCTCCCGTTTTTGTAGACCAGAATCAGTGAACAAGTGAACCTCCCACCTTTGAACTTGAGCAGAAACTCAGGCTGACGTACTGGAAAGCCTGCATTGTTTTATTACCTACAGGTAAGTATATGGCGCGTGAGCGCACGCAGTGAACCTGACTTTAACAAAGAATGGTGTGCACATTAATGTGCACTGGCAAAGCCTGTGGGAGCTGTCTGGAACGCCTCTTTAACAGTCGCCGTCACAACTAGTTTGAGCTGCTCAATGAAACCAGCGGCTTTATTCACAACTTCTTTTGCCCAAAGGTGGTATTTATGTCATCCGATCTTCTGTTCATTCTGCGTCCCTGAATATCCTCTCGCATCTTTTCCCTTCTCTTCATGCTTGCTGCCACCACCCTAAGTAGCCATTGTCTCTGAGTAGTGCAGGGACTTCCAGCAGGCCTCCGGTCGTGCCCCATTGCTGAACTGCAGCCAGAGTCGCCTGCGCACAGCGCTGACCCCGTCTCCACCGCCATTACAGGCTCACAAGGCGGTGTGTGACCAGAGCTGCTCCTGGCTCTCTGGCCTCTCTGACCTCAGCAGATGCCACTATGCCTTCCCACAGCTCTGAGCTTGGCCTACGGGGCCAGTCCTCTGTCCTGAGAGAGACAAACAGATGTGAAAGCTATATATCCACTGCCTCACACCACATACAAAAATTAGCTCAAAATGGGTCTAAGACCTTCATTTAAGAGCAAAAACTGGAAAATTCCTAAAAGAAAACAGTATATCTGTGCCCATGGGTTAGGCAGTGATTTCTTAGGTATGAGCAGAAAAAGCACAAAGGAAAAGAGATAAAGTAGAACTTTCTGTTTTAAAAATCATCACTTAGAAAGTGAAAAGACAGCAGAGTGGGAGACAATGTTTGTAGATAGTACACCTGGGAAGGGACTTCTGTCCAGGTCACCTAAAGAACTCAGCTCAGTCTGGTTTGAACGTTGTGGAATGTTTGAATAGACACTTGTACAAAGACGCCCCAGTGGCCAAAACCACATGAAGAGTTGCTTTTTGGTTGCTAGGGACTTGCACATCACAACCACAGTGAGATGCCACTCTACATCACTATGATGGCTAGAATAACAAAAGTGAAGATGTAGAGTTTGGAGCCTGCACATTGTCGGTGGGAAAGTGGAATGGGGCAGCCACTTTACAAAGCGGTGTGGTAATTCCTCACGAAGTGAGACATGGAGTTACCACATGACACAGCAGTGATACTCCCAGGTAGTATACAGGGGAGATGAAAACTCACAAACTTGTCTGTTGAGATTCATAGTAGCATTGTTAATAGCCCCAAACTGGAAACTCAAGTGCCCATCAGCTGATGAATGGATAAACTGCGTTATATCTATGCAATGGCATATTATTTAGTCATAAAAATGAAGTTACAATATATGTTATAACATGGGTAAATCTTGAAAACGTTATTGCAAAGTGAGTGAAGCCAGCCACGAAAGGATACATATTGTTTGATTCCATTTATGTGAAATGTCCAGAATAGGCAAATCCACAAAGTAGATTGGTGATTGCCCGGGCTGAAGGGAAAGGGGAATGGGCAGTGAATTCTAGTGGGCATAAGATTTCTTCTGGGGGGTTGAAAATATTCTTAAATTAGTGGTGATATTTGCACAACAACTTTAGAATATACTAAAAAAACACACTTTAAAGGGGTAAATTCATGGTATGTGAATGATATTTGAATAAAGCTGTTATAAAAAAAAGTTATGCATCTCCAACTGTGGTTTTCTTCCTACTGCAGTCATATAGTTGAACTACTGAAAGTCGAGTTTTTGCCCGGGCTTGTGTGGCCTGGTTGATTGGGCATCATCCTGCAAAGCGAAAGATTGCCAGGTGGATTCCCTGCTCAGGGCCCGTGCCTGGGCTGCAGTTTCGGTCCCTGGTCCAGGCACATATGAGAGGCAGACGATTGATGTTTTGCTCACATGTCGATGTATCTCTCCCTTTCTTTCTCCCTCCCTGCCCCTCTCTAAAAATAAATAAAATCTCTTTTAAAAGGTTTTAAAAATATTGGTAGGACCTAAAGTTGCACCTGGAACACAAAGAAACAAATATTTCTTGAAAACCAACATCCAGCACAATTCAAGGGTTCCAGCCAGTCCTTTATAGGCTTGTTCCAAATGGAAGCAAGGAAGAGAGACCTTCTGAACAAAATCTATGGGAAATAACTTTAGTCGGTCTCTTCCCTTTCCCCCTAAATCTCTGGCAGGAGTGGGGCTTTTAAACAAGCTGCCTGAATGATTCAGAGGCGTGGCCAGATTTGGGACCCCCTCAATTAGCTCCCACTCCCAAGTCGCTATTTTAACTTGCTGAATTTGGCTTCCTGCCACAAGGCACAACTGAAATGAAGTCAGGAATTGGAGTTAACTGAAGTCAGGAACAGTGTTCTTTCCGGTCGCCTGATCCAGCACCCTGTTTTCCACCCTCACTTTGCAGCACTGACTGCTGGCTGCCCTCCTACCTGAAACCCTCCCTTGGTTTTCGCAGCCTCTTTAGCTCGTTCTGTGCTTTCATTCTAGCAGCCCATCCATCCTCTAAAAGGGTAGATTCTCCAAGGTTTTGTGCTCGGATTTGGACCCCTTCTGTTTCCTTGAAAGAGCTCGCCCTTTTCTGTGACTGAATTGTCCTCAAGCACTGATGGCACCAAGTCTGTTTCTCTAGTCCAGACCTTTCTCTTGAGTTCCAGGCTCGTTTCCAGCTGCCTACCGGGCACCCGGAGGTCCCGGGGTACCTCAGACTCCACAAGTCCAAATTCACCTTATCCCCCAACCTAACTTGCCCACCTCTACTGGATGTCAGCTAACGGTCGCACCATCACCAGACTTACTTCCGCACTAGAACCTAGATATCACTGCTGACTTCTCTTACCTCCCGCTCTGTTCCGTCCCCAAGTGTACTCTACTTCAGTGATAACTTGGCTGTGCCATGGTCAAGTTCTGTCTTCCCTCCTCTTCCTCCCTCTTCCCTTCTTTTAGGGCAGGACCGCATGCATCCTCTTTGATCATTGTAACTTGCCTGATTCAACTGATTCTAGTTAGACATAATAAAAAACAAAATAAAATGAATCATGTCATTCCACTTTGCTAAGGAATCAAAAGAGCTCCTTTTGATTTTCACATAATGAAAGCCTAATTTGGTTTTACTTTGGCTACTGCCCCTCCTGATCTCCACCCTCACCTCCCTAAGGATCTACCACACGAACGTTCTTTCCATTCCCAGGGTGCAACCGGCAAGCAGTAAGTTTTGAAACACTTTATTCTGTGAGGAGCTTAAACAAAACTGTATGATTCCGTATCTTAGGATAGGCATCAAGCCTAGTTTGTGATGTTTGACATTATACATTTTATGGCTAAAAACCAAAGTTAATCTAACGCTCATGATAAGAAGAAGAACTTATACGATCCTGAATTCTTTGGTTTATGCTTTCCTTCAAAATAAAAACGTAATTTATATTTTGATGTGTTTTTTGTTACTTTTGATGTGTTTTCATTGAAAAGATTAACATGTATTTGGGGAAAAAGCAAGCCTCCTTGGTCATAGTGTCTGTGCCAAGCACAGAGTCTTAGACAAGAAGCAAAGCAACCCCGGTCAGTAGGTCGCCTGAGTTCTTTACTCAGCATTTCCTCAGCATGCTCGCCCTCATCTCCGTGCCCACAAAGGCTTCCCTGCCAATCCACTCAGCATCCAAGCTGACTCCCTGGTGAATGTGACAGACTAGCCTAAGAGACGGATTAATGATTCCAGCAAAAAGCTGGCATGTTCAAGAGATTTAATTTTTTTATGTAACAGTTTTAGCCAAAGCTGTTCTCGAACGCAGTAGAAGCAGAGTTTTACAGGACAAACTTGACTAATGACCAATCACCAAGCAGCAGGGAGGGCAAAGCCTTGGCACGGGGGCGTGCAGGGGTGGGGTGGGACAAACATCAGTATCAAATATTAAATCGGGAAAATCAGCCTGGCCAGCCACGCCCTCACAGCCCCTCCGAAGAGCGCTGTCATGAGGCCAACGACTACCAATGGCTAAGCCTGGGGGACTTGCCCCGCGGCAGGTCGCTGGAAAGCAGCTTGTGGCATCATGGATATTCACAAAATGCCTTATTTTATAAAACTCATTTTGTTCTTGCTTTGCTTGATGGTTCTTGTGGAGAGCAGAAAGCCCAAGAGGAGGAGATGGACAGGGCAGATGGAAGTGCCCAGGCCAAGGTAAAGTTGTGGGTGAGGGGGCGGCCGGTCACAAACACCCCATCGTGTCTCCAGCGGTGAGTGAGCAAAGCTAGGCTGGGTCGGGCCTTCATCCTGATGTCTGTGTTCAGCCGCAGCATTGAATTTCAGGCAGGTAGCTGAAAACTTAGCAGGGAGAACATCTCTGTGTCTCAGATAGCGCTGCGTTGTATCTCAGGGTTATATCCTGCAGAAGCCGTGCATGGCCTGATGGGTGGTTACACTCAGTGTTTGGGGGGCTGTATATGGGAATTTAGCCTTATCTATTGAGAAACAATGTACCTGGGAGTTGTCTTTAAATTATTTGATTGGGAATAACTTTATAATGGTGCTGGGTTTTAGTTTACTGTTTTGAATCTTAGAAAAGGTGTTTGAAATTTGCTAGATTATCAGAAATATACATGAGGTCCATGGTGAATGCCACTTCAGGATGTAATGGAAACATTTCCAAGAAATACTGGTTAGGCCCAGGATTTGCATCCAAGATCATTACATTACTAATCAGAGTTCCTTAGTAATGTTTTGAAGTGATGTTCAAAGCATGGTAACTCCAGGCCTGATGCAGACATAACACCATTCAGCACGAAGGACAGAGCAAGTAGTTAAGATAAATGCCATGTGTGAGATGTCACACATTTGTTTTCCATTCCACTAAGCATTGTGTGAACTCGTGATTATGAATATAAACTAGTATCTTGAGGCACATTTTCTGGGCCAGTGTTCGCTATTTTCAATCAATCAGGCACTGCTCTCAGTGACAATTTTTTGAAATTTCATTACAAACTACATGCACATACTATTATAAACATGCATATTAAAGCTTGATTGCTTCCTTATTTTTAGATAAGAACTATCTATAAATAAGAGTCGCAATCTCTGCTTCCTGTATCCCTGAGGATCATCTTGAGCACCCCAGGCGTATGGCCAGGCTTCGGAGTCTGCTTCCCTGAGAGGTGTAAATACTCTGCAGAGCCTAATACCACTCAGTCAGCAAGCAAATGGGTAAAAATCAGGATTCGGGAAAGAGGTGCTGCTCTGGGGATTTAGCTGGGTTACGTTTTCAGAATCCTCGGCTGTTGAAACTGGAAGGGACCTCAGAGATCATCTGGTCCAGCCATTCCCCTGAGTGCTAATTCTGTGCAATGTGCATAGGTGTGTCAACAGGGGGTTTCAGGGTCAAAAAAGCTTGGGAAGCCCTGATTTAGGCCATTTTAAACAGATGTCTTTATAGCAGAACTTTTAGAATCTTATTATGAAAATGGACATCGTGAATCTTGAAAAGGGGGATAAATTATGCCCTGTTAAACAAAACAAAACACAAAACAAAACAAACACTCTCCCCCCAAACCCAACCACACTTTTCTGGAGTATCTTGTGGGCTTCATGGAGCAGGCACGGGGAAACTGTCGCATTTCACAGAGGACAAGACGTTGGACCGAAAGGCACAAGTAATGAACACTGTTTGCTGGTGGCTTGACAGGCCTAGAACGCTGATCCCCGCAGCCTGGAGAAAAGGCGTTGTCTGAAACTCTCTTCCCCGAGAAAGGCGCTGGGTTGCCACATGATCCCCTCAGGGATGCTTGGGGCCCCACTGCAGCCTGTGCAGTCAGGTCTCCGTCACTCCTTGCGGGCCCCAGGTTCCCTCCTAGACGCTTGCAGGACTGACTCTCACCCTGAGGGGTGAGGAGAACTCCTTTTGGTTCGCAGGCTGGTGCTCCATGCACGGAGCCACACCAGCTAGCCCTGGTGAGAATTTCTCGAAATCTGTCCCATGCGGTGTTAAAGTGAATGAAAAAAAAGTGAACATGCCCATTCAAAGGTTATAAAATAATTACTGAGCAGAGGGTGAGAAGGAGATAGAGAAACGTCACACCGGAGAGCCCGTCCAGGCCTTACCGCACCCTCCGGGCACGCACGGGGCCAAGCACTCACAGAGCTGGGTCAGTCTGTGCGAAATTTCAGCCGAGCGCCTAAAAATTTAGTTCAGTGCTGACACACAAGAGTTAGGGTATACTTCTAAATAGGAGTAAAATTACTGACCCTGACAGTGTTAGAGCACTTCCTCTCAGCAGGGTAGATCCTTTTCTTAGAAGTCCGGTTCACACTCACACACAGTCACGCACACTCACACATGGTCACGCGCACTCACACGCTATTAAGCTGCAAGCCTTCCCTCCTTGCCTCCGCCAAGGCACCCTCCCAAAACCGTTATCCTGCCCAGCACCTGCTTTTCCAAACACTGCCTCCTGCTTTCTGGTCCTTTGTGTCTCCATTGAATCGCTGCCTCCTGAGTGTGTTTTTCCTTAGCTGTTCGTTTTGTTCTGTTCTTGTTTCTCAGCCTCCCAGCTTTCTTCCAACTCCTCCCCCACCCGGCTGCCTAAGTGGGCCTCCTGACCACGTGACAGCTTTCCTGCCAAGAGAGGCCCTTCTCCTTTGAGATCTGAAAATAAACTGAACTCTGGGCCCCGGGAGTCTGGGCCTGCCCTGGATAACAGCCTCTTGTTCCCCAAGCCTTGGGTCCCCTTTCATATTTCTTTTCCCATTTGCTGCCCCCTTAGTGTCACCTGCCCTCGGCCACCCTTCCCTGGTTTCCATCATGGCTCTGGCTGGCTGGACCCAGAAGCAGCTTTGCTCTCCTGCTACCTAGTGACCCTCATTCCTACCCCAGAGTCTGGGGAAGGTGGTGGAGTCGGGTTGTCAGGGAAACCAGGTTCAGGCCCTGTTTTGCTGCTCCCTGACCAAGTGGCCATGTTTCTCCAACTGAAAAGGGGGCGGTGAGACCTTCCTCCCTGGGATGATGGGTGGCCTCAGCAAGGGGGCGGTTCCTGAGGGCGAGGTCATTATGATTGCTCTTATCGCTGCCAAATAAACCTCAACACGACGTGCTAGCCCTGCTTCTGAAAGGCGTTGTGAACACATTTTTCTTTTTCTCTCCCCTCTCTGGGGAGAGGCTGGATTGGAGGTCCCATGAAGGTTCTGGCTGCTCCGCCGCGGGGCTGGGATTTGGCACCTGGCCCCTAGGGTCCTAGGGCTGAGCTGGGCCACCTTGTGCAGAAGGATGAATGCAAGGTGTCTGGCTCACACAAATAGCCTAAGACTCAGGGTACCAGTGTCCTGAGTTATCAGATAACTGGACCCTTAAAAACAAATTCTAGACCCTCACTAATGGCACTGGGATTTCAATCCTCTCTCTTGCTGGTGCTGGCACCTGGGGACATGTGCTCCCCTGATCCTCCCCTCTTAACGGACATGGAGACGGCTGACCTGGAGGGATTTGTTCTGCGGGAGGCAGAGGGCAGTGATTCGCTGCCCTCACAGCTTGATGTCTGTGACCTGCTAAGCTCAGAGGATGTGCTCTTCCTCTCTCGTGGTCCCTGGGGTGTCTTTGCTGCGGCATCTGAACTTGGCCCCTCAGGCAGTCACTGTGTTGGAAACTGGGTCCTGTTGAGGCTTGGGGAGGAGACCAGTGGGAGTGGAAGCTTCTTGGAAGCACTGGACTGTGGTCACACATACATGCTTCAAGGGAACTGGACTCAGGTCCTGTATCCCAGCTGAAGGGGAGAAGACGTCACGCTGGACTCCCTCCTTGGGTGTGAGCTGCAATGGGCTTGTCTAAAAGCAAATCTCACCTCCCCAGCCCGGTGTGGCTCTCAGTGGGCTGAGCATTGTCCTGTAAACTGAAAGGTCACAGGTTTGATTCCCAGTCAGGGCACACGCCTAGGTTGTTGGTTTGGTACCAGGTTGGAGTTTGTACAAGAGGCAACTGATCGGTGTGTTTTTCACTCACAGAAATGTTTCTCTGCCTCTCTCTCTCTTTTTTAAAAGCATCATGGCTCCTTCCTCTAGTTGCTTAGCACCCATCAGTGTTTTCCCTTCCTTTTTGGATAAGGACAAAATTTTTTTTTAATGTTTACTTATTGCTGTTTTTAGAGAGAGAAACATCAATTTGTTGTTCCATTTATTTATGTATTCATTGGTGGTTCTTGTGTGTGTCCTGACAGGGATCAAACCTGCACCCTCGGTGTACTGGGATGATGCTCTTACCAAATGAGCTACCTGGCCAGGGCAGGAAAAAAATTCTTAACATGATCTTCAAGGCTCTGCCTGGCCTGGCCCCTGCTTGCCTCTGCAGCCTCATTCTGTCCATTTTATCTAATCCCTTCCTCCATTTCATCTAATGTCCATCCACTCACCCTTCAGCTAGGTCACCTCACACTCCGTGTGCCCCAAACCAAAGTATGGGTGTGTGGAGTTCAAATGCCTATAGGATACTGACCTGGGGATAATCTGGTAGTCAGATGTGAAGTTCTGTGAGGCAGTGGCTGTATGTTCTCCCCATGACCCAAAGAGCACCTGGACAGAGAAGCTGCCCCATAGAAATGTGTTGAGCAAGTGAACTTGAGTCCAGGAATTGAGGGATTGTATGACCAGAGTGCAGGATAGCTGTCCAAATGGATGTTGGCATCCTTAAGGTTGGTGGGGGGGGACTGAATGGAGTGGCAGAACCCTCCGGGGAAGTGCGGGAGAATGACTGGGAGGTCTCGAGCTGGACCAGGGGCTCTGAGAGTAGAGCTATAAAATGGGAAGCCCCAGCTTAAAGGCCAATCTGCTTCTTGGATGGGAAGGGAGAAAGATGGGGGGCAGGCCAACCTCTAGACCAGCACTTAATAGTATAATGTTGTGCAGGTATGGACATGGCATATAGCTACACTGTCAAATATAACAGCCACCAGCCACGTGTGGTTATTGAGCCCGTAAGTATGGCCGGTGTAACTGAGAAACTGAACATTTATTCTAATTAACTTAAGCAGCCACCTGTGGCTAATGGATACTTTATTAATCAGTACAGCTTTAGACTTCCCATCAAACGATACTGTCGGGGCAGAGCTAGTAGCAAATGAAATTTAAGAAGGATTTTGGAGGAAGATGTCTCCAAGAACAGGGCCTCAGAGAAGGGAACATGTCGCTTCCCTCTTACAGAGTTTATGCAGGAGACATGCTTACTTTGTCTTAAAAAATGAATGAAATGCGATAAAACACTAAGAAAATTGAGGTATATATAAATGATCAACAAACACTGAAAGCAAGATCTCTTTATTTACTTTCAAAACCTTAAATAACCCACATATAGCAAACATTATAGTAACACTGATTTCTTATAAAGTTGCTTATTTTATTCTGTCAAGAATTAGATCTCACATCCAAATGTCCAAATGATCCTTCCCTTCCCTTCCCTTCCCTTCCTCAACCCCCTCCTTTTCCTCTGTCTTTCTCTCCCTCCTTTTCTTCCTCCCTCCCTCCCTCTCCCTCTGTTTCTTCCTCCCCTTTTTTCTCATTTAGTGATAGTCCTGTCAGTAGGATCTTGCTTTACAACGTTTTGGATTTTACTGCTTTAGGGTTATGTGTGATGGTGGCGAGAAAAGAGATCTGGAAAGAGTGAGTGTGAGTGAGAGAGAAGAGAGAATTAATCCTTTGTCATCTGGGTTAGAGGGAAGAGAGGGAACCAGGCTCCTCTGGCTCCAGCTTCTACCTGGCTGGCAGGAAAAACTCCGTTTACAGCTTGGCTTTGGTCCGGGCGGGCTATGGATTGAGGGGGTGGGACTCTGCAGGCAGCTGCCCACTGGACGGATGTCAGCATCAGGTCTGACTAGGACAAAACCAACATTTTAAAACTTTAACTGTGTTCATCTCAGATTTTTATTGATCATAAAACCAATATTATAACAACATAAGAAAAATGTTTAGTCCCCCCATGCTCACATTTTAATTCCTCCACCATTCAACCCAACTACTGTCTTCTAATCATAACTTTGACAGTTGAAGCTTGTCAGGGTAGAGTGGTACCCTGCGGGGAGGCATTGGCTCTAGGAAGGCTCTGGAAGGGTCTGGTCGGCCCTTAGCCTGCCTGTGAGGGCCTGGGGTGGGGGTAGAGTGGGGTGAGGTAGGGAGGTGGGTGTGATCTTGAACCTGATGGAGAAAAGGTGCTTAATGGTAGTTCTGGAAAGAAGTAATCTCCCCAAATAATCTCACTCAGAGCCTTGGAGGGCCGTGGAAAAACGTTTCTTTCTCGTCTTTGCAGTCACCTTTACAAGAAGAACCTCGACATGACCAAAATCCGGAAAGGAAAACCTCAGCCACTTCTCAGAGTGGAGGACCACGACTTCACCATGAGGCCTGCCTTCGGAGGTGGGGTCGCGTCCTTCCCTCAGCCTGGTGGGCCTTGTCCCCAGGGCTGCCCGCTGCCGCTCGGTCCGTTCTCTCAGGGTGCTTTCCCTCTCACAGTCAGACAAGGCGGACGGCCTCCAGAGTCACTCATTTTCTCCAGGAGGAAAGAGTGGGAAGGGAGTGAATGGGGAGGGCTGTGGACTGAAGAGGAGCTGACGTCACTAAGCTGTTTACATTCAGAAAGGACGGGCCTTGTTACTACCGACTTTCATTTCCTGAAAAAATTAAGAGCTGGCCAGGAGTCTGGACCCAGAATGGCTCCCTGGCTCAGGCTTAAGCTGGAAAACTTGGATTTTAAGGGGGCCGCTGCTTTTCAATGCAACAACAACAATTTAGCAAAAGCCCCATTATAAAGCCCCTCCGCAAACTTGTCCCTAAGGAGCTCCCCTGATTTGGGGGTCAGGGAGGAGTGGCATGGCCGGTGGCTGTCCCTTTCAGGAACTGGAGAAGTGCCAGAGAAGGGTGGAAAGGAGCCAGTCTGCCACTCTGTGCAAGCAGGCAGGGAGTGGGGTGAGAACAGCAAGCATGCGCGAGGTACGGGCCAACACCCGCCTGGTGCGTGTGGGGAATCAATCAGAACCCTGGAGCATTTTGGCTGGTAGACCCTGGCCAAGACAGACCCAGGCAGGCTGGCATCCATTTCCCCTTATCTTCGCTCTTGATCCTCTCTTAGGTCCCAGCATTCCCCGGGGCGGCAGGAAGGAGGGAGTAGGGGTGAGCTGTGGGCAAGTCAGCGACCCCCTCTGAGCCTCTGCTTGCTGGTTTGTTAAGGGTGTTGGTGCCGGGATTAAACCAGCAATTCATGTGAAGCCCCTAGCACGTCCCTGTTCACCTCCCCTTAGAAAAACCCAGCTTTCAGGCTTTCCTCATGTGTGTCTGTTAAGGGATTAAGACATTAATTTACCCAAAGGCCTTTGCATTTTAAAAGGCCTCAGAGCCTCCCACTCAATTCCCTGAGCTCTGACAACTGCCGAGCAAAAGGAGACAAATTGGCAGCAGATTACAGACTATACCTCATCTTCCTGCCCCGGAACGCCAATCACCGCCAGCTGATTCAGGTCAGGAGGCTGGCGTCTCTCTGGGAGTTCTGGTTCCCTGGGCGCCTGCCATGAGTAATATTGCCGAGGAATTCTATCAAAATAGAGCTTTCTTGAACAAGCAGTTCTAAAATTGGAGCTGATTGGCTCCAGGAGGTCCGAGCCAGATGCCCCCGGAGGCAGGAAACTTCACCTTGCCTTCCTTGCAGAGTGTTGGTGAAGGTCCAGAGGGCCAGCTAGGTGGCTAGAACAATAATAAACAATAGTATGAATGATAACCAACACTTTTTTAGTGATTCCTCTCTGTGCTAGGTGCCATTTGAATGGAGGTATTTACACACACGATCTTATTTGAGTCCTCACAACTGCTCTGTGAACTAACTACTGTAATTATCCCTAGATGGGGAAACTGAGGCACAGAGAGGTGAAGTGACTGACCCAGGCCACACTGCTGCTCAGCCTAGACCCTCCCTCCTAGCCTGGTCTCTATCTTGTTTCCTCTGCCAGTACCTCCCTCAATGCTGGGCTGGCATACCCATTGGGCAGGAAAGCCATAGCATCTGAGGGCTCACAAATGATGCTCTTGGAGCCCCTGAAAATATTTTAATTTATTTTAAAATCAGAATGAAAAGAGAAATTTTTGGTAGTGAAAATGTTTTTTAATATATTCATCTTTATACCAATACAGTTGTAAAATACGGTTTTAATATTTTTTATGGAGGAAGGGGCCCATGAAGGCAAAAACGCCTGGCGGCCCACAGGAAGTCAGAATGTGGCCCTGAGTGAGTGCACAGTTTTGTGGGGCAGGTGTGTGTGCCGGGGTGCGGGTGGTGACAATGTGTGGTGACTTTCTGCTGGAGGAGGCTCTTGTTGCTGCCAGGAGCCTGAGCAGTCACCTCGTCACCTGAGCAGTTCTGTAAATCACCAGTCTACAGAAGAAGAGGGTTAAGTGATAGCCACAGAAAAGCTGGGGGCAGATCTCGTTTTTTCTGAGATGTCAGCTGCAAAACTGGAAGCCTGATAAAAATGCCCCCTCCTCTGGGAGAAAGCCAGGAGAGCCAGCAGCCAGTTCTCAGGGATGGCAGGTGAAGGCCGGCCACGTTCCCAGCAAACCCAGCTCTGACCAGAATCATACAATGGGCTGCAACACCCGTCAGAGTGCTCCTTTCTCAACTGGTGTTTGAGGAGCAAATTGGACTTCCTGTGCCCCAATCCCTGGAACTACTGGGCCCAGTAGTGGGGACCACTGGAGTGTGGGGGGTCAGACTAGTCCCCTGCCTGCCTGAGTGAGCGTCTGAGGCTGGGGGAGGCCCAGACTTTGCTGGAAGCTGCAGAGGAAGAAGGTGTCACCTCCAGCAGGTGCCATAAGACCTGAGGCTCTTACACATCAGCTGTTACACATCAGTCACCAAAGTGTGGAGTGGGGGCCACACCTGCCTCCTCCCAGGGCAGTCGGTCCTCTGGGCCTCTTACATCCCCTGTAAGGCTTTCCTGGATGTCCAGATGTCTCTTGGCCAGAAGAGAGGAAGGAGAGCACATAATGAGGTGTCAGCTCCATGCCCCCACAAGCCTATAAATAAGTAGTTCTGCGACTCCTGGAGTCCCAGCCAAGCAGGCAGGATGGGGCCATCACGGTGGGGCTTTCCATCGCCTGCAGTTCCCGTGGCTGTTATAATCTTTCATCTCTGGGAGCATCTGGAGGTGGCTGAGATCCATGAAGCCTTCCCTGTGGATGCACCTCGTTCCTGGGCAGAGGCACTGGCCAGGGCACGGGTGAGTCTCTGAGGAGGAGGCTGCCAGACAGAACATAGGTGACTGCAAATGACAGAAGGCGTGCCTTCCTTGAGGGTAGCCCTGCGCATGGCCCCTGTTAAGAGGCGGAGTCTGGGCCCAGCCTGCCCTGAAACCAGCCCAACACCTGCCTTCCCTTAGCACTCACGCACACCAAGCAGGTCATTTGAGCAAAGATGTCCTGCAAAAGTTGTGGGGTGTTTCTTCTCATTTCTGTCTTGTCTTCCTACTTCACTTCTCTAAAAGAGACTTTCTTGTGGGTTGATTTTAAAAAGCAATCAACGGAGAGAAATTTGTCTAAGACTTGATACCCCTTGGATGACCTTATCAGTGTGGAGAGAGAAAAGATTAAAAAGCTAGTGGCTTCCTAATAATCCCAGGGACCAGTCGAAACACAAATACCTTGTCTAAGCTCCCAGCTGCCTGATGTGGTGGTGAGTCCCGGTTACAGGGGCCTCCAGAGGCCCATGGCTTCTCCTCCATTTGTTAGGAGAAATATTGTAATGCTGATTTTTTTAACATTTAAATTTAATTTTTAAAAAATTGTGGTAAACTATATATAACATAAAACTTACAATTTTAGCCATTTTTAGAGTACAGCTCAGTGACGTTAAGTGCATTCACGCTGTTGTACAACCATCACCGCCATCCCTCTCCAGAACTTTCTCGTCTCCCCAGAGTGGAACTCGGCACCCACTGAATACCACCTCCCTGCTGCCCTCCTCCCCCGGCCCCGCTCACTGCCCTCTACTTTCTACCTCCATGGTTTGACTATTCTAGGGACCTCATCTAAGGGGCAGGATGGAGTTTCTGGCTGGCTCTCATGACTGGCTTATTTTGTTAGCATAATGTCTTCAAAGATCACCCATGCCGTAGCATGTGACAGCATTTCCTTCCTTTTCAAGGCCAAATAATATTCCATGGTATGAATACGTCACATTTTGCTTGTTCTCTCATCTGTCAGTGGACATCCGGGTTGTTCCCACCTCCTGGCTATTGTGAATAGTGCTGCTGTGAACAGGTGTGCGTAAGCATCTGTTTGAGACCCTGCTTTCAATTCTGTTGGGTGTGCATATGCTCCCCCGAAAGTGGAATTGCTGGACCATATGGGACTTCTATGTTTCATTTTCTTGAGAAACCGCCACGCTGTCTTCGACAGCAGCTGCACATTCTCCATTCCTGCTAGCACGAGGCTGATTTTTATTGAGTAATTCAAACTGTTTAGATGGGAAGTAAAGGGGGGACGTGGTGTCATCATAGATTTGTTTGAGTTGTAGCCAAGGAGTTTGTCAGGATGGTGAGGAAGAATGGTGACAACAAAGTAGGTTAGGTTCTCCAACCAAAATAGGATTGTTCTTAAGGCAAATATGTGTTTTCTTGAGCTATTATCATGTGTCAGGCAGGGTCTGTGACAACCGGGGACTCAGTGGTGAACAAGACAGCCATAGTTCTTGCGGTTTTTACACTCTAGGTGGGGAGACTGAAGTCCTCATATCAAGATGTCAAATTGTGTCCTGGCAGTGGGTTGAGCCCCAGCCTGCAAACCGAAAGGTCTCTGGTTTGATTCCTGGTCAGGGTGTATACCTGGGTTGCAGGGCAGGTCCCCAGTAGGAGGTGTGCGAGAGGCCACCCATCGATGTTTCTCTTGCACATCGATGTTTCCCCATGCTATGGGAGCCCTTTACATCCAATTACTTTGCCTGAAACAATAGATTGTTCTCAGGGAGTCCACTGGGGAAACAGACAAATGATTAAGTGCAATCAAGTGTCACAGAGCAAAGTAGGACAGCCCTACTGATGGAGTCAGCGAACTGAGGGAGTGGTCAGTTCCGCCAGAGAGAGAACCAGAGAATCGCCACCTTCATCCGAGAGGTGATACCAGAAAGAGGTGCAGGGGTGAGCCCAGCGGACAGAGAAAGGAAGACAAGCCAGGGAGAAGGGAGCTCACGGGTCAGGGTGAGCACGCCTGGTCCTGAGCGGTGGCCGAGCGTGGCTGTCATCAGAAGGGGGTTGGATGGAGCTCAGATGTGTTGGTGGGGTGTCCACATGTGCAAGAGGCCCTCTGTGCAGGGTGCAGCTGCGGGTGGGCAAAGGGGAAAGACGGCTCAGAAGTGGGCTCATTCTCCCTGCCCTGCCATGTGCCGGCCCAGAACTCTTAGGTCAGCTGAGCTAGCAGAGGAGGCAGGAACCTTGGCTCACGTGCTTCTTCGAGCATCACCCGGCACTTATACAGTTCTCCAGTCCCACCCCAGGCCTCCTGTGCCAGAGACTCTGGGGTGAGGCCCGGGCAGCTGGGTTTTCACAAGCCCTGCTTTGATGCTGGTTCACAAAGGCAGAGAACCGCTGGATGACTTCCAGAAGTAAGAGTTTACAATGTCCCGTGTCCGGTACCCATTTCCCTTTTGCTGTCAAACTCTGCTCCCACCCCTACCAGCTGTCTCCGCTTTCTATCTTTCACTGACTCCCACCTGCTGTACCTGCTGGGTCGAGGAGCCTTTTCCTGGGCCTCGGCCTCCCCAACCTTCCTCCCTCCGTGATCTCTGGGATGCAGCTCTTCCCGGGCTCTTTCTCTGATCCTTGGGCTGCTTCTCCTCCCTGAACACACTCAGCCCCTTCTACCACCAGCTCTCCCTGATGACGACTCTCAGTCTCCCTCTTGAGTCCCATCTCTGACCCCAACTCTAATTGCTTAATTGTTGCTAAAGTATAAAAGACGTCTTCACTGGGTCTATAACCAATCAAAGTTAGCATCCCAAAGCAGCCCTGCCCCACTGTCCAGCACCCTGTCCTTAGTGCGTGGCGAATTCCCACCTGAGCTAAATAATTTACACTAATATTTCTGTTGAAAACTAAATGCTGAAACTTTCAGCATTTCTGAACTATCAAGTCAGGCACTGTCTATTTGTTGATTGGAGCATTTAGTCTATTTATCTTTACTGAATGATGTATATAGTGGTTTTAAATCTGTCATCCTAGTACGTTCTTTTTATGTCCAATCTATTCTATATTTTTCTTTTTTTCCCTTTGTTGCTTTCTTTTGGATCAATTATTTTTGCTTATTCTTATTTTTGCCTTTCTATTTAAGTTTTGAAAATACATATTCTTACTAGTTGTTGGTGGTTCCCCAGAAGACACCATGAGTCACACTAGTATGTGAAGTGGCTCCCACTCTCCCGGATGGCATCGAAGGCCTCGGAACAGCCTTACTCCAGTCGTACCCCTCCCCGCTTAAATGTTATTTTTGTTGTGCGTTTTTGTTTTCTGAACCCCCAATACATTATTAGCATTATTTTATGTAGCCAGTGCTCACTTAGAATCCTGCATTCATTGAGCATTTCGTTGTTCTTCATTTGTTCTTGCACATCCAGCTTTCCTTCTGGGACCACGTTCCTCCTGCTTAAAACGTGCCTTCATTCAGGGCAGGATGCTCGTTGGCAAGTTCTCTCAATTTTAGTTTGTCTGAAAATTCTGTCTTACATTCGTTCTTGAAGTGCCAGTGGAGAAGGAATGATGTATGTCTTAATTTCAAAAATGGATAAATCCCTAATACAAGCTTTCCAGGACCACGTGTGGAGAAATAACTAATGGCAGAAAGGTCAGGAGCCCCGCAAAGCCCGTGACTAAACGTGCGTTTCCCTTACGCTGCCTTGCTCTGTCACCTCCCTGGCTGCACTGCCCAATCCCTCCAGTGATTTCTCTTTGGCTCACCAGCTCCCTCTCTCGAAGCAGGAAAACCCGCAGTGATGCTGAGGAGCCAAGACATGACGCTTCGTTAGTTTAACTAGACTGTTTTGTTTCTAACCCCTGATGGGACTCAGTTCCGCTCAAGACATAAAACTGTTCGCGGAAAGGGGAGAAAGATCAGAAATTTGGAAGAAATTCTGGGAGAAATTTGGAAGAATTTCTCCCAAAACCAGGCTGAGAAGGGCCACAAAATGGAGAGTTCAGGAGAGCCTGGGAGTGTTAGCCCTCGGCTCTGGCCAGGTCAAGGCAAAGGTCGACTCCATTCCTCTCAGACCAAGGAGGGCAGGGCTGTTGGTTCTGTTCAGACTTGAGGCTCCTGAACACACAGATCGTTCCCTGCGAACTTGACCTGCATTCCCACGTGGCCATATCTCCAGAGCACTGACACCACCCCCCAGGCTTTATCAAATTTCCCTTAGAAGGGCAGCCGGAGCTGTGGAGGGCAAGGCAGGCCCTGAGAACAGAGAGACACAGTAACTGGTATCAAGCAAGCTGATACATTTTATCTATAAAATGTCCTTTGCCAAAACCAGCTCCTGGTTAAACACTGCGAGCATTATCTGAAAACCAGGCCATGGGAAGTGAGTCCAAAGAGGGTGATGGCTATGTTGTTTCTTCCCTTTGGCTCCTGAAACACTGGACGTTGCCGGTCCCATGGTGGGTGGGTCAAGCAGAGCACGCCTTCCAGGAGAAGCAGCACCACCAGGGCTTGACAGCACCAACTCTGGGCCGTTTTGACACATCAGGCTAATAACAAAGGGTCCAGAGGATGAGGAATCAACCAGCCCCACTTCCTCGATGGTGATGTTGGGAGCACAGAGCCCTGTGCAAGCGTGCAGGGGTCTGGGTAGTGGGAGAGGCCCCGGCAGGCTGCAGGCAGACCCTCCCTTGTGTCACCAGGCTGTCAGGAGAGAAAGGCAGACTAACAACCCTGAGGAGGGGTCCTCCTGGCCACACTGAGCGTTGTACTTCTGGCACCTTCAAAGCACCCCTGGAGCCTGGAATGAGAAGAGAACATGGCAGGGATTTCTCATGAGCCCTCAGTTGAGAAACACAGGAAATCAAAAGGATCAGCTTATACCTTGATTTTTCTGAGAGGGAGGGAAAAAGTAAAAATAGAAAGACAAAGTATTTCTTTATTTGTTTCATGTTTAAGAACTCAGAAAATACCCACAAAATTCCACTAGTAATACATAAAATGCTTCCATTCTATTAGCTCAGCCCAAACCCCAAATATTTCATGGTGGGATTGCAAGTATTAGCAAGCCTATGGGGGAGGTTTGGGGGGGTGTCTGTGAGCCCACCCCATGCCCTGGGCCATCTCCACAAGGACCCCCTGCTCCCACATCTCCCTTGAAACAGAACTGAGGCTTCTAGCTCCCACTCTGAGTCAGGATCTCTGACCCTCCTTCTCCGCCCACAGCCAAAGCCTTGGTCCCCTCCAGTCCTCTCATTCCCTAGGGACCAGATGCCCCCCTGCCACCCTAAGGTTCTTCCCACTGAGGCCACCGTGTGGCAGGATATTCTGGCGCCGCACTCCCTGTCCAGGGCTCAGAGGACCCAGGCCAATGTCCTGTCCCTGGGAAAGCCAGTCCAGCTGCCATGTGACTCTGTCAGACACCTTTGTGTGCCTGTGAGTGTAATAGCATTCATTAACATGCTTAACAGACACAGGTTTTTGTTTTTTCCTATTCTAGGTTTTAAAGCATATTAAAATCTAAAAAAAAATTATGGAAGCATAATATACATACAAAAAGTGCACAGATTATAAGTGGATAGCCCAGTAAGTGAACTTACCAATGTAGCCATCACTCAGACAGAGAAATAGAACAAGAACCCACAGATAAACACGGTTTTAGAAACCTTGTCACAGGCTGGATGCAGCTGAGCACCGAGCTTCTGTGCTATGTGTTTTCGTGCTTCTCATCTGCCGTGTCCTGAAAGGATTCAAAACCTCGTACGGTGTCGTCTTTCCCTGCGATCTAACTGTGCACAGAGGAGATCTCATCTCCCACCATGTCAGAGGCTTCCAGAGGGCAGGACCCTGGCTGCTAGGTACTCTGCAGGTAGAGTTTGAGTGATGGAATGAACCCCGCCCTGGGCGTGCAGATGCCCCAACCCCACATCAGATGCTCTTGGGCCTCGTTCTTAGGCCTTGTTCCTAAGAGGTGTCACAGGAGGATCAGTGAACAGGGTTCTACTCAAGCTTTGGGGCAACATTAGTAGCTCTGGCCTGCAGAGATGGTCCTGGGATTAGAAGGCAGCAATCCAGGTCTTCAACTCATACAACAAGCATGGATAAACATCCGCCTGCGCCCATGAAAAGCACATGAGGCAGACACAGTCCCTGCCCTCGTGGATGAAACTTAGGCACCCAACACATCAGGAAGTAGCAAGAAAATGCTCATAGAATTCAAACGACTGCCTCACCGCTGTTCCAGTCAGGCTTCGCTGGGAAGGGGGTAGGGGCTGTCTCCCAGCCTGGTGGTGGAGAACGATGTGCCTTAACCTGCTGTCTTTGCTCTTCTGCAGGCCCTGCCATCCCGGTGGGTGTGGATGTGCAGGTGGAGAGCCTGGACAGCATCTCGGAGGTGGACATGGTACGCAGTGCCCTTGGGGGGCAGCCCAGAGTGTGGGGTCTTGAGGCTAAGCTTCTGTGAGAGGCAGTGGCTGGTGGGACTACCTCGGTGCAGGCTGTGCTGGGTGGGTCAAGCCGGAGCTGCTGGGAATCAAACAGGGACTTGGAAGTTGGCCCAGGGACAGTCAAATCTAAAGCAGGGATTCTGAAGCTTCACGTGTAAAAATAATCTGGGGAGTTGGTTCAGTGCAGATCCCTGGGCCCTGCCTACACTTTCTGATTGAGTCTCTGGGAGGAAGGCCCGGCACTTTACACTTTGAACACACTCCTCGCGTGAGGCAAATGGCCAGATGAACCCCACTTGGAGGAGATCCGGGAGGTAAGAGTTGTCAGACTGAAATTCTATAAGGAAGGAAGCTCTCTGAGACGTTTCTCCCACAGGACTTCACCATGACCCTGTACCTGCGGCATTACTGGAAGGACGAGAGGCTGTCCTTCCCCAGCACCAGCAACAAAAGCATGACCTTTGATGGCCGTCTGATAAAGAAGATTTGGGTCCCCGACATCTTCTTTGTTCACTCCAAAAGGTCATTCACCCACGACACCACCACGGATAACATCATGCTGAGGGTATTCCCGGATGGGCACGTGCTATACAGTATGAGGTGATTGCCCACGGGGCTGTGGTTTCTTCGTCCAGTGCCGCTCTGATAGGTGTGGTTAGCTTCTCTGGCCCTGAAGAATCCATCCCTGTGGTTGGGCCTGTGGGCTCCATGGGGTGTCATAAGCCTTCTGATGCCTATTGGAACTCTCTAAGATGAAATGGCCACCCCAGTAGCTGGTGACTTCCCTGTCATTGGGGATCTCAAGCCTGGGTTAGGAGACTAGATGGGCCTGAATGAATTGAGGGAGGCAATAACTTTCTAGGTAACTTCCGCCTCTGAGAGTTTGTAAATGCTAGCTTACTGGTAATAAAGATTTTAAAAAAAGAGTTAGTGCTTATTGAGTGTTGTTGCAGGTTGGCTTCTGGGCTAACTGGGATGATTAGACAGTCTTATTCATGTCTTCCTGGCCTGCTTGTACAGTTCACACAAATTAGATGCTAATACCTTGGGTAATACGTAGGGAGGAGGCATAATCTTCCAGGTATCTCTGGGGGAGGCAATGAGGAGAGAAGTGTGCAGATGTGAGCCATTAGCAGCCAACACCCTCAGTAGCTAGGATACGGGCAGAACACCATAGCATCTCCTACAGAAAGACAAAAGTTAAGGTTCTGTAACTTAGATGCCTGGGTTTTCAAATTTCTAAAATAGACATGAGGAGGTAGCTGCTCTGTTTGGGTCCACATTCTCCTTAATCTGATCAGGTGTAGGGGCCAATAACACACTGCAGGAGCCAACATGTGTGTTTGGGTTTTCTAGGATTACGGTCACTGCCATGTGCAACATGGATTTTACCCACTTTCCCCTGGACTCCCAAACCTGTTCTTTGGAGCTGGAAAGCTGTGAGTATCAGTATGCTTAATGACAAATCTTTGCTTTGCTCCCTCTCCAATATCGGTGCCATTTATGTAACCACGAGGCTGAGTGCTGCCTGCCAGGATTAAGAACTGTTTACTCTTGGGCGGGCGTAGAATTTCCCTGTTGCTTCACCCTGCATCAGAAGCAAAGGAGTCAAATTAACTTATTTTCCCCTCCCCAAAGATGCATATACAGATGAAGATCTGATGCTATATTGGAAGAATGGGGATGAATCCCTGAAAACAGATGAGAAGATCTCCCTGTCTCAGTTTCTAATTCAGAAATTTCACACCACTTCCAGACTGGCCTTCTACAGCAGCACCGGTAGCTAACTTTGTGTGTGTGTGTGTGTGTGTGTTTCTTCTTTAAAATTTATTTATTTTCAATTACAGTCTGTATTCAATATTGTTCTGTATTAGTGTCAGGTGTACCGCATAGCGGTTAGACACTCATACCCTTCACAGAGTGGTCTGGTGGCTACCTTTTGCATGGTCCAATTCAAATGTGAAAGACAACAGTAGAATTCTTCTTCAGCCTTAACCTTTACCCTCCTAAGGAAAATACGCTGCTCTTACTAAAATAATTCACAGTCCTCCGAAACAGAAACAGCACTTAAAAGCAGAGAGTAAAAAAGTTACTGCCCTCTGAAGTCCCATGGCCAGCGGTAATCATTCCTAGCAATTTAACAAACACCTTCCAGACATCTTACTGTAATTATGTAATTTCCTGAAGGTGGGGTTGTATTTTACGTGCTGATCTATAAGCTGATTCATTCGACTCAATGATATAGATGGACAGCTTTCCAAGGCAATGTCTTTACACATATATTTAGATCTATAGATGCATTCTTAATGCTGGCATAACATCTTTGTGCATCCTGGGCCATGTTTGAAGTTTCGAGAGAATGCATTTGTCAGCTCTTCTCTAACCTCACCATTCATTCTTGTATTAATTTCTTAGGACTGTCATAACCAAATACCACAAGTTGGGTGGTTGCTCCTTTTGAAGGCTCTGGGGAAGAACCCTTCCTTGTCTCTTATTAGTTCTAGCGGTTGCTGCGTCATTCCAGTCTCTATGTCCCTGGTCACATGGCATTCTTCCTGTGTCACTGTGTCTTCATATGGTGTTGTCTTTGTGTATCTGTGTCCAAATTTCCTTCTTCTCCAAGGATGTCAGTCATTGGATTATGGCCTATCTAATCCAATATGACCTCTTCTTACCTTGATTACATGTGCCCCATTAAAATCAAGCCCCATTCACAGGTATTGAGAGTTAGGACTTCTACATATCCTTCTAGGGGACACAGTTCAGCCCACAACTGCTCTGCAGTAGCAGTGGGACCCTGGGTGACTTCTCACTTCATTACCCTTTGTCCCAGTGCTGAGAAGCCCAGGTCCTTCCGTGGGAAAATTTTGTGCGACTGTCTGCCCCTGCATGGCCACCATCTCCTCGTTCACTTGCCCCCACCCACACCCCTCTGTTCACAACATCAAACACTGGGAAAAAAAGCGAGTCCAGCCAAGGTTATATTGGTGTTGAGACAGCCCAAGCCTGCTTCACTTTATGCGTAGAGTAGTCAACCTCATTCCTCTCTTCTCTTTCATTCTGATATGTATTGCCACACAATTTTCTTCTTTTATCTATTCTTGTAAAGTTCAAATAAACTCTCTTTCTAAAACCATTTTAAGAGTTTCTTGGGGACTTCTGGTCAAGATGGTGACATAGGCAAACATGGCTCACCTCTTTGCACAATGATATCAGAATTACAACTAAACTATCATCACTCAGGACCATCATAAATCAGGTTGAATGGAAGTCTGACAACTATAGAATTAAAGAAACCACATCCATCCAGACTGGTTGGAGGGGCGCAGATGTGGAATGGCCTGGCCCCACACCCACTGTGGTGGATAAAAATTCAGGAGGGATATCTTGGGAGTGAGGAGCCCCAGCCCCACACCAGGCCCCCCAGCCCAGGGTTCCAGTGCCAGGAAAGATAAGTCCCACAACTTCTGACCGCAAAAACCAGCGGGGATTGAGTCAGTAGAAGAAACTGCTGGAGCCCAAAGCAGTTCCTCTTAAAGAGCCCACACATGGACTCAACTACTCAGACTCACTCCCTCTGAGCTCCAGCACCAGGGTAGCAGCTTGAAAGGCACCAGTGGCACACAGGGAGGAACTGAGGTGTCTGGCATCAAGGTGAGCAGAGGCCATTGTCCCTATTTTAAACCCTCCCCACACAAAGCCACAAAGCCATGAAACCAGCAAGTTGGTGCCGTATCTGAGACTCCATCAACCTGGCTGACACTTTTTGCCCCACATTGGAGATCCCCAGGGACTCTGCCCCACCCTATTAACAGGCTCACTGAAGCTGCTTTTCCATATGAATGACTGCTCTTGGCTCATGCTTCACAACTTCCTAAATCCTCTCAAACAAATAACAGCTGGCCTCAGGGAGTCCCCCAGCACTAGCAACAGCCAGCCTAGATCCACAGCTTGGCTTCACCTGTGAATCTCCAAGCCCAGCACAAGTAGCAGCCATTTCAGATTGTTTTACAGCTCAGGCAGGGTGGCCCCAGGCAAAACACAGATGGTAGTGCTGGCCTTGCCCTGCACCACCCAGGAAACTCCAGAGCCTGTGTGCCTAGTGGGCAGCTACAGACCATGTTAGAGCACCACCACTGTGCTCCTGCACAGCTGATCCTCCATGGGCGGCAGAGGTTAGTGGTCAGTGGTAACAGCCAGTCCTTGTAGCTGACTGGCCTGGGTAAATCCCTCCCATTGACCTGACAACAGCAATCAAGGCAAAACTACAGGAGGAAGATGTACTGAGCCTAGATGGAGGGCACACCTTGAGTACTTAGTTTGGGTGATATGGGAAGCTGTGCCACTGCACCCTATAGGATACCTACTACATTAGGCCACACTACCAAGACACAGAGTCAAAGCAGGTCTACCTAATACATAGAAACAAACACGGGGAGGCTGCCAAAATGAGGAGACAAAGAAACATGGCCCAAATGAAAGAACAGAATAAAACTCCAGAAAAAGAGCTAAACAAAATGGAGATAAACAATCTATCGGATGCAAAGTTCAAAACACTGGTTATAAAGATGCTCGAGGAACTTAGTGAGGACCTCAACAGCATAAAAAAGATTCAGTCAGAAATGAAGGACACTCTAATTGAAATAAAGAACAATTTACAAGGAAACAACAGTGAAGTGGATGAAGCCAAGGATCAAATCAATGATCTGGAACATAAGAAAGCAAAAAACAACCAACCAGAACAAGAAGAAAAAATAATCCAAAAAAGTGAGGATAATATAGCAGCCTCTGGGACAACTTCAAGAGGTCTAATGTTCCCATGATGGGGTGCCAGAAGGAGAAGAGAAAGAGCAAGAAATTGGAAATCTATTTGAAAAAATAATGAAAGAAAACTTCCCTAATTTAGTGAAGGAAATATACATGCAAGCCCAGGCAGTACAGAGAATCCCAACAAGATGGATGCAAAGAGGAACACTCCAAGACTCATCATAATTAAAATGCCAAAGGTTAAAGATAAAGAGAAAATTTTAAAAGCAGCAAGAGAAAAGTAGTTAGTTACCTATGAGGGAGTTCCCATAAGACTGTCAGCTGATTTCTCAAAAGAAACTTTGCAGGCTAGAAGGGATTGGCAAGAAATATTCAAAGTCATGAAAAGCAGGAATCTACAGCCAAAATTGCTCTACACAGCAAAGCTGTTGTTTAGGATCAAAGGGCAGAGAAAGCTTTCCAGATAAGAAAAAACTAAAGGATTTCATCATCACCAAACCATTGTTATATGAAATGTTAAAGGGAGTTATTTGAGAAAAAGAACATCAAAATAATGAACAATAAAATGGCAAACGTATGTAGCTATCAACAATTGAATCTAAAAAACAAACTAAGCAAACAGGAAGAACAGAGACAGAATCATGGATAGGGAGAGCATTTTGATGGTTACGGGATGGGAGGGTGGGTGGGGGAATGGGTGATGAGGTGAGGGATTAAGAACTACAAACAGGTACTTACAGAATAACCATGGAGATGTAAAGTACAGTGTAGGAAATGGAGTAGCCAAAGAACTTATCCACATGATCCATGGACATGAACAAGGTGTGGGGATTGTCTGAAGGAGTGCAGAGCACTGGGTAGAGGAGGGCAAAGGGAAAAATCAGGACAATTGTAATAGCATAATCAATAAAATATAATTTAAAAAGTTTCTTACATAACTTTTATAATGTGCCATTGTTTTGAGTACTTTATATGAATGAACTAATTCCTACCCAACAGACCTATGATGTAGATGTTATTATCCCGAGTTTACAGATGAGAAAACTGAGACTAGGAGGAATTAAGGTTTGTTGAAGTCACATAGCTGGTAAGTGGCCAGGCAGACTGCCTTAGTCACTATGTGTACTCCTCTTAGATGTTTTCTACATTGGGAAATCAAGCCTGCTTGTTTGTTTTGTCCCCTGTTTGAACATTTCTGGAGTCCAGATTAGACTACATCTTCTTTCTGCTCCCATCATTCACTATGTGCCAACAAGCAGGTTTATCATCCCATCCCTCAGGGGCTATGGGCCCACCAAGGAGAGCTTTGTGTGGAACAGGGAGTATACATTTGCAAAGCTTCTGGTTCACTCCTCGTGTTTCCAAGGCAACTCTCCCTGGTTTTCTTAGACAGAGGGAAAGGATAATGGAGCAGTACTTCATGGAATAAAAGCAGCTTTCAGACCTTTCAGAAAGGCCCTGTGCAAACGTAGGAAAAAATGTGATTTGCTTCATGGGTACCAATTTAAGCTGATGAGTTTGGACAAAGGCTGTGGGATGAATAAATGATTAGTAGTTTCTGTCATATTTGAGGAACACTTTCTGTTTATCCACTGCATTAAAAGCTCCTGCCTCATTCAAACAACCCCCATACCTACACACTAATCACACGTCAAGCTTGTCTACACCCTACCACTGTTCCAGCCTTGTCCTATTGACCCAACTCTTCCCTTATCTGATTCAATACTAACTTTTCAATTCAGCCAGATGGCGTTTGTCACTTCAGCAGCATTTCTCTGGTGCATTTCTGAGGCCTACCTGCATCCCAACAACCAGGAGAGTGTGTTCAACAAGCAAATGTCTGGGCACCATTGCAGCTACTGAGTCAGAATCTCAGGTGGTGGAGCCCAGGAATCTGTATGTTTAACATGTGATTCTTCTGCACATCAGAGTTCAAAGACCACTGCTTTTAGCCAATGTGGTTCTCAAACTATGGCACTCAGACCAGCAGCATCAGGATCACCTGGGAACTGTGGAGGTGGAGCCCAGCCATCTGTTCTAACAAGTCCTTCAGAGCTGGTGTGCACAGATTGCCAGGCCCCACCCCCTACAGTTTCTCATTGGTAGATCCTGTGTGGGTCCCAAGAATTCGCATTTCTAACTAGTTCCCAGTGATGTGCTTGAGCCTGGTCCAGAAACACGACTTTGAGAACCACTGTTCTAAGTCAATGTTTCCAACTCTGGCTGCACCTGGGAATCCTTTTGTTGTTGTTAGCTAGTACTTTTTTTTATTGTGGTAGGCCCTTAGTGGCTACTGCTGAAGTGAAGGGACATCATGTGAGAGGAGTCCTGGCCTGGGTATTGGAGACGTGAGCTCTGACCCGACTTCATCTTGACTCAGGCGAGGACTTAGAAAAGCCTCTGGGAGTCTCCTCATGTCCTGTATGAGAGGATCAGACTCAATCAAGATTTCAAAGATTTACATAACACCATTGTGAAGTTTGTCTCACATACCAACTACGCTGCCATGGACTCGTTTTTTTAAAAAGTCAACTCCCCTCTTGTAGTTTATTTTGACAAGGAAGTTGACATCACTATCATTGATGGGAAACGTATCATTTGCCATAAGTAGAAGATGACTTTAGTAATAAATGTAATGAACACAAACAAAAAAGTCCCTGCTTCTGTGTTCCTGAAATCGTCTTGTTGTGCAACATTGTGTGTGCCCCTAGCTTTGAGGCACAGAGCTGGACCATCTCTGAGTTCTGTCGTTTTCTGATAAGACTGGGCTGAGATGGGAGAGGGGTGGGGTGTGCACTCAGCTTCAATTCACTTTTCACATTTACACTGTCCTTATCACCATCTTTGGTCCCACTGGTTGGGTAATAATATTGTGGATCATTGGAAACCTTAACATTTCTATCCTTTTTTTAACGGCCATTAATCAATGATTCTCTAGTTGCCAAAATGGAATAGATAATGTCTATATCCTCATTTTTTCCTGAGGAATGAGAAGTGGTAAATGACTTGCGTGAGACCAGGGGAGTGACTTCTACACGGTGGATGGAGTGTCAGAAGTAGAAATGATGTCAGACTTCAGAGTCATGTGAATGTCCTATTTCTTCTGGTGATGAGTGTAGAGATAGACTGAGCTGACCAATTTCACAATAAGGACAGTGACAAGGGCCCAGCTCTGCTGGCTCCTGCCTCAGTGGTACTGGCTTCAATAAAATAGAACCAGCCACTCAGGAAATGTGGGTGTAGTTTGCAGAAAAACAAAAAACAAAAAACCCAAACAACTTAGCCTAGACCTCGGTTTATTTCTACCTTTCCCCAAAATGCTGTGAAGAGATGTTAGATAATGCTGAATAAAACAGTACATGTACCAAGTACTGGCAAGATATTTACTCACAGGAGAGAGGGTTTAGATTTTGGAAAAAAAATATATTACATGAAGCCAACTGGTCATTCATGTTTAACTTTCTGCCGAAGATGAGACCAACATCAGGGAAGGTGGGGCTCATGGGCAAGCGATTTGCTGTTGCTTTTCAGGTGGAAACTCATTGGCTTCTTCCCTGTGTCCCCCAGGCTGGTACAACCGTCTGCACATCAACTTCACGTTGCGTCGCCACATCTTCTTCTTCTTGCTCCAGACTTACTTCCCTGCCACCCTGATGGTCATGCTGTCCTGGGTGTCCTTCTGGATTGACCGCAGAGCTGTGCCTGCCCGAGTTTCACTGGGTAAAAGCATTTGATAAGGTGTGGGAGGGTAGTTGTTTTTTTTTTTTAACTTATCTCTATGTAAAGAAAAAGTAAAGCCATTATTGTGAGTTCTTAAGTGATGGGCTGTCAGAATCAGAAGGAGCAAATATTCCTCCTGTTTCTTGTCTTCACCACTCTCATGCGACCCTCAGCTCCTTGGGCGACACTAAGAAGACCACCGAGAGCTGAAAGGACATCAACTCCGCTTGGATCATCTCACAAAGATAGAGCCCATTTGGGGTATAGACCTCCACCCACGTCCGTGTCAGAGCTCAGTACTTTGGTACATGAGACAATTTCACAAACACCAAAAACTTATTCTGTAAATACAAAAACTTGTTTGTTGGCCTTGTTTAGACAGACTGAGAGTTTGGAGGTAGGGCCCATGTTACGTGATTTCTGGGAAGGGGAGAGTTGTAGTCCCTGGTGACTTGTGGTTTCAGTCCTTCGCAGACACTGAGTTCCAGAGTGACCGTTTACAACTAATCATTGTAAATTTGGACAAAATCAGGTTGGGCCCTGAGAAATGTGAGGGTTTGACCAGGAGGGCAGTGTGAAGGGAACTAGCATGATTGACGTCCAGGAATTTCCAGTCTTCGTGAACTTAGAAGTGTGGACTAGACGAGGGAGAGTGTGCTCATTCCTCCAGTGGAGCCCTTTAGTCTCTGCGTTAATCCCACACTTGAACAGGTCCTTTCCGAAGCACTGCTGCTCTAGTAGGCCACTGCACAGAAACCTGGTGTCCTAAGGTGCTTACAGTGAAAGGGGACAAGCAGCGGGCTGGCCGGGCGTGTGGCCTGGCTGCTGGTGGGGCAGACCCTTGCACCGCGACGAGGTGGAAACACATCCGGGGATTTCTTGTTGGATTTAAGAGACAGAGGACATAACGAGGTGACCTAGTGGAATGGGAAGGAGGCAGTCATGCGCCCTTGTCTGCGGCTGAACTAAAAGCTGGATGTTGCAGGTATCAACACGGTGCTGACCATGTCCACCATCATCACGGGCGTGAACGCCTCCATGCCCCGCGTCTCCTACATCAAGGCCGTGGACATCTACCTCTGGGTCAGCTTTGTGTTCGTGTTCCTCTCAGTGCTGGAGTACGCAGCCGTCAACTACTTGGCCACGGTGCAGGAGCGGAAGGAACGGAAGCTGCAGGAGAAGGCGAGAGAAGTTTCCTTCATTTCCTTGTCTGAGTCCAGGCTGCTGGGAGGATGAGATTGGGATAAAAGAGGGCTGCATGTAGAAAAGGGAGAGGTTTGTGCAATCAGAGAGTGATCCATTTTAGAGTAGGTTCTAATGTCTTCCATAAAGGGTCCCATAAAGCAGAAAGTCTTTGGCAAAGACTAGGGACAGAAAGACTTGGGTTCTTCGGCCTAACTCTGCCACTTATGCTGGGCCTCAGTTTTCTCATCTATAAAAATGTATGAAGGAATCTTCACCCCACCTTTCTTCCGGGGTATTGTAAGCACATAAAATAAAGTATGCCAAAGTTGTTTTGAAACCATAGGGTTCTAGACACACATAAGTATTATTGTTATTATTGAACATGTCTAGAGAAAATGCCTTCATATCCTATGGCCAGATAAAGCAAGAGTTCGAGAATAAAAAGCTCCTTTATTTACCAGTGATTTGGCTCAGTAAAAATCAGCCACATATGATCTTAGTCTTTAGGGTCATTGGAAATACTATACTAGGTATACTGCACTGCACCATAATGTACTGAACTGCACTGTATTATGAGATAGAATGCAAACAGGGCGTCGAAGGCAATGCGTGTAGGCCTTTGACACAGGGATGGTCAGTCTGTTCCATTCATATCCAGATTCTGATTAATCACAGTAAAAAATAAAATGCCAACTTGTCACCAAATCATTGATAGTCGTTGGACTAATCAAAATGGACTCTCACTTAAAAGGTATAGCAATCAGGGGGACATGCAAGTCCCACATTTATGCCCACCCAGGTGGCTGGTAGCTCCTCAGCATGGGGAATTTTAAATTTTAGGGAAAGAGGATGTATTGGCTTTTCAAAAAGTCTTTCAATGCTCACGTTACACCTGCTAAAAATTTCCACATTGTCTTCAAGTGTGCTAGATTGTTTAAACATTTATATTTAAAATTCTACTCAAACATTTTTTACTTCAGCATTTGAATGTTTGTTCAGATTAATAACAATCTGTACATTGATCATTATCAAATGACTTTGGGTCATATGTAAACACTTTTGAGTTGTATTTGTTAGACTTTCCTGTACAGAGCTATTCAAAAAAATAACAAAGACTTCGTCCAGGCTTACGAATTGTTAACTGCAAACGTAACTCATACTTGGGCAGTTCATTAACCTGTTACCATGAGTTGGGGCCTGGTCTTTGCCACTGATGATATGACACCGACTAAAAAGAAACGGGAAAATCACACGTGGGAAGGCAATCAGGCCCCAAGCCCAGCTGCCTGTCTGTGAGAACAGACACCCAGGAAGTGAGAGCCCTTCCCCCGCTGCTGGGACACCAGCCATTTAAAGGCTGAGAAGCTGTAGTTGCTGACGGACAGAAGTGGTGGGAAGACAAAGTCTCTCTCCTGCTGCCCCGTAGAGGAACCACAACCGCCAAAACGACCCCCAGGGGAGTGGAGGTTCCAGAAGTAGGAGCCAAGGAGCAGCTGGCCTGGAGTCACCTTCCAAGTCTGCTAAAAATGAAGATTCTGGGGCCGCATCCCAGACCTACTGAGTCAGAGTCTCTGGGGATGGCATCCTGGAATCTGCATTATTAATAAGCTTCCAGGTGATTCTGATATTCTCCGAAGTTCACTCTCTACTCTGCAAAGGGCAAAGGTGACTGGAGCCTGCTAGGCTCACCCTGCTTCAAGTGGGGGACCCACGCTGCTTCGGGTTGCAGGCGGGTGTGGGGTGGGGGTGTCTGCCTCTGCTGCCCGAGGTCGAATGCTTGGGCTGATTATCCAGCCCTGTTCAACATGCCAGAGGCTGCTTAATTTTTCTTAGAAACATAATCTTTGACATTTCCTGATTCTAACTCAAAATCTTTGGAGAAAATCTGTTTTCATTTTAGCTGAATGAATTCCCGTTTAGAGAAAGGATCAGAAGTGAAGGCCTGTGCCTCTCACAACAATGACCAAAGGCTTCCCTGACAATGTCACAATTAAATCAAAGTGTGGGTGTGATTACATCTAAATGCAAACAATTGAATAGGCAACCTCTTGTTGACCTTTTATCCCTAAGTCCATGAGTAAGTCTATTCTAGGAATGTATTAACGTGCTGCCTCATTATTGTAGCTGATGGGATGAGACATAGGAAAAAATAATGAAACTATCATGCCTGATTAAAAAATTAGGCCCCAAACCACAAAAGATTTCTTCAAGTGTAAGAATACTTCAAGTAATTCTAATTTTCCATAAAATCATCCATCTATTCTTGCATTCTTTCACGATATCCATTTGAGTATTTCAAGACTCGTAGCAAGAGGGGGCAGGTTGTGAAGCGTCATTATTTCACTTTCCCAAATGGAAACACAGAGGCATCTGAGGGCTGAGAGCCAGGTCAGAAACATATTCACATCAGCAGGTTGGGAAGAATAAGCCCTCGGCCAGCTGGCTGGGCCAGGCAGGCTGCATGCCTTTGGCCAGCGCCGCCAGTGCAGCGCCAGCTGGAAGCCCTCCTTTGCTCACTCGGATTGTGGGAGAAGTTGAGCGAAACCATTTCCTTTCCTCCAACTTATAATTCATAAACATTTTCATACTTGCAGAAACAGCTTAACAAAATAGGATAATATATGCCATATGCCTGCACTTATATCCAAGGTGGTTAGCATTTTGCCATCTCTGTGTGATCTCTTTGTGTAGACACAGCCCTGTTGGTGTGGCTGAACCACTTAAAAACACATAGCAGGGATCGTGACCCTCTACTCTTACATGTAACTCTTTAGAGGAAGAACAGTCTCCCAGCACAAAGAGGTGGAGTACCACAACTGGAATAAGAATGTATAGGTTTAAAGTCCTGACTCTGAGACTAGCTGTGTGATCTCAGGAGAATTGTATAACCTCTCTGTGTCTTAGTTTTTGCCTCTGCAATCGTGGGCATTTGGGCTAAGCCAGTGGTTGCAGACCCTGGCTACATAGTAAAATCACGTGGGTGGGCTTTAAGTTACTCTAGAGTGGATCGTGGGTATGTCCACTTTAAGAGTTTCCCAGGTGATTCTCATATGCAACCAGGGGAGCGAATACCTGGGCTAAGTGATCTCTGGGGATCTTTCTAGCTTTACCTTTCTGTGGTTCTCAGTAGTCATGGGGCTTTGTTCTAGGCTCAGGCCACTTCCTCGGCCCCTTTCCAAGGCCTGACCATGCCTGACACCTTCCCTTGTGCTTGCTGCCCGCAGTTCCCGTGTATGTGTGGGATGCCTCACTCGAGAACCATGATGCTGGATGGAAGCTACAGTGAGTCTGAGGCCAACAGCTTGGCTGGGTACCCGAGAAGCCACGTTCTGACAGAAGAGGAAAGGCAGGACAAAATAGTGGTCCACCTGGCCCTGAGCAATGAATCTAATTCCTCCAGGAAGAAGGACCTTCTGAAGGGCCAGATGGGTCTTCGCCCCTTCGAGAACACCCATGCCATTGACAAATACTCTAGGTTGATATTCCCTGCCTCCTACATATTTTTCAACTTAATTTATTGGTCAGTGTTTTCCTAGGGGTTCCAAGGCTGTGCCTGGGAAAGGGCCTACACGACTGAGGAGCCTGGCCAGGCACTGGCACGTGGACCTGCTGACCACGCCCCCCTCAGCAAGCAGAGCAGCAGCCCCTGGACTTCTGTGAGCAGCGTCCTCAACCTCATGGGTGTGTCCCTCATTCATCTGTGCTCTGCCCCACTTCACGTCCCTCTGGGATTGTCTTCTTCTATCCTTGTGTGTGAACAGTTTATGAGAGCCCCCTCCCATAAGAATGATTCAAATACCTTCCAGATGTTCTGGACCACTGTGATGCCTAGGATTGAGTTGTGAAGGAAAGGGGGAAATGAAGGGCGAGCTTAGGGGTAATCTGGATAGGAGACGGGAAATTAGGATAAAAAATAGGAATAAAACATCTGTAAACACATACAACTGGATTAAGTGCCTACCCAAGAAGGAAAAAACTTAGATTCAGGCAGGACATCATTTGACCTGCGTGAGCCTGGCAATTGGCCTGATCTTGCAACATTAGGGGACATTTCATCCATCCATTCAACCACTTATTAACTATGGAGCGCCGGGTGCTGTGGAAATGATCAGGCAGACGTTCTCTTTTCACGGAGAACTCCTCTAAGCCTGTGCTCATTCTACATCTAGCAGAAAGCTCTTCTGCTCTCCTCCCACCCTTGAGCCCCAGGTACCCCAAACACCCATCCTGTTGCTGGTGCTTTTCCTGCTAGGTCTGTCTACAAAAGCATTTCCTGTCTCCTATGAGGCCCTCAAGAAACCATCTTATTGCCCTCTCTTGGAATCTCCGTAGGAGAAGCCTAGCGCTGGGGAGGGACAGGGATGAGAGAATTAGTGACAACAGAACTTGGTCCGGGGTAGAAGGAGGCATGGGTCTGCTGCAGAAATTTATTTCAGATGTCATCTTGCCTCCCTCTCTATGCTTCTTCCCCAGCAGGTGTCCTCAATAATCCCCATGCACAGGCTCCACCCCCACCCCGGGACACCCCCCAACCTGTGCCAACCAGAGTGCTCCATACCCTAGAGTAATTTCTCTGGTACTTCCACGAGCTAGTGACTCTTCCCTCTAATGCAGCTAAACTCAGATTAGGAAAGCAACCTGATTTATTGACTCTACAGTATATTGTGAATGACTATTCCCCTTACTTCTGTTTTAGGTGTTTGTTAGTCAATGTAGTAGAATCTTTAATTAGTAGAGGACATGGTTTTGAGATCGGGACATTTTCCTTAAATCCCAGCACTTGGAATTAGAAGGCTGTTCTAGGCCTTCTAAATCAGTAAGATTTCTTGCTTACAGAAGGAAGTTCTGCTCTTTTCCCCACTGCCGCTACCACCTTGCTGCTCAGAGTCTGGGTGTCTGGTTCTTTGGTCAAGAGTAGACAAATTGTGGCCCTGGCCGGGTAGCTCAGATGGTTGGAATGTTGTCCCGATGCGCTAAGGTTGCAGGTTTGATCTCCAGTCAGGGCACATGCAAGAATCAACTAATGATTATATAAATAAGTAGAAAAACAAATCACTGTTTCTCTCTCTCCCCCTTCCCTGCTTCCTCTCTCTCTAAAATAAAATTTGTAAAAAAGAGTAGACAAATGGTACAGCCAAAGAGAGCATAAGCCTGCCTTAAATCAGGTATGCACTGGCCTATGGAATCTGCTCCACAGCCCATGCCTCCCAGGGGCAGGATTCTCCATTTCTGAGGATTGGAGCACACAGGGATCCCAGAGCCTCCAGGTTTCAGGTCAGAGGCCGGTAGCTGCCTGACCCTCTCACTCCCTCAGCATGACTGACAGCAGCCTCTCTCTGTGTCCCAGCCTCTCCTCCAGGCAGGCCCTCTCCCCCTCTTCTGTTCCCATATACACCCCCCTGTGACCCTGGTCCCAGACCCTTGCTTCACTGTTCCACTGCTTATGTTGAAGACCCAGCTCATCACCTCTAGTCACCAGCCCTCATCTGAGCTACAGCCTCCAGCTCACTGGTCCAGAGGCCGTGTGATTCAAGAAACGGAACTCTCAGTGTGATGGTCTCTGGGAAACAGTGTGAATTGGACTACCTGGGGCAACTACAAGTTCAGGAAGTCCCCAAGACCACTCTCAGGTTTAATAATTCTCTAGGAGTTTAAGGATTTGGAGAAGAAGAAATGTACATGCTAGATGTACATGTAGAAAAGGATACACTAGACCTATGCTACCCAATATAGTAGCCACTAGACACGTATCTATTTCAATTTAAATGAAAGTTGAATAAAATAAAAAATGTAGTCTCTCGGTTGCACTGGTCACATTTCAAGTGCTCTGCTCCATAGCCACTAATGGCTAGTGGCTGCTGTGTTGTGCGGTGCAGATCGATAGAACATTCCCTCAATCGTAGAAAGTACTTTTTGTGCTTCTCTAGAGGAAGGAATCAGCCTGAGAGAAGGCCTGGAAGAGGCAGGAAAGTTTGGGGTTGAAGAGTATAGGGTTGGTGGAGCAAGTCATTTGCTTTGGCTGGATCCCAGACTGGAAAGAGGAAGTGAGAGATGAGAGACACCCCTGGCCACCGACCTTTCTACAACACTAGGAGTCAAGGCAGGTGGCTCATGCCAGTGCTAGTGGGGACAGCTTCCCCTTCGTGGAATCGCCTGGCCCAAGGCCACTGGCTTTCCCAGCCTCGTGGGCAAAGGAAGAGTGAAAGTGTGTAAACAAGGGTGATTCGGTGGGACAGGCATCTGGGTTTGTTGAGAAACCCTTGCTCTCCAGAGACTCAATCCTAAGTCAGAACACTGCTCAAAGAATGATAATTATGTTGTTATTAAATATATCATATTACTGTGTTGTCTTATTTAATTTCAACACTACTCTGCTTCTGACTGTGTTGGCTGCATAAATTGAGGCTCATGTAACATGGTAGTCTGTTCACACTTTAACAAAATAAAGATGTATTTTTAACTAGCTCATGGAGTTAATTCTATAGCAGACATATAGGACCATAGGCGATATTTTGTCATGTGGGACCACGATACAATGACACCATTGGATTTAGCATTGCCTTACTGCAGAGCAACGTTCTGACCCTGCTTGAGAACAGCGGAAAATTAAAGGAGAGAAAGAGGAGACAGCAGTAGGAGTAGAAAGCAGGAACTAAGGAAATGTTGAGAACATAAAATTCTTCATCCTGAGGCAGGAAAACAGAGGAGTAAATATAATTATTTTCAGGGATGCTTGAACGATACTTTATTTCACTGAATCTAAGACACCATCAAATGTAAGTAAGATGCACCCATATTTTATATACCACCCACTTTTTCTTTAAGAAAGATTTCTGATTAAATTATAGCATGCCAATGATTGTAAGATGAACCCTGATTTCACCAGTATTAAATTGTGAAAAATATGCATATTAGAATAATAGCAATGCATATTATACAAAAGCTGGTGATCAAACATACTTCTTTGACACCAAGGAGTCAACATTTATTACATACTTGTCTTCAAAGCTTTGCACCTGAGTGGGGGGATGGGGGTTGTGGCAGATAAAGAGATTAATGGAAAACACCTGTCAGTCATTCACAAGCTTACACTGCAGTGGGCGTGGTTCGAAGGAGGGAGCGCTCACAGAATTTGAGCAGTAAATGCCGACGGTGTTAAAGCTTGAGCAATGGATAGATGTAATTTCAACTAGTAGAAAAGGAGGTGGGTATGGTGACTGTGGGGGAGGGGAAGAAGGTAGATGGAGGTGGAAGAGGGAAGGGAGAAAAATGGTGATGGAAAAATGAAATAAATAAAAAAAATAAATAAAAAAATAACAGGAGGGGAAGGAATGATAACATGGCAGAAGGAAAGCTCAGGTGTGTTCAGGGGACAGTGAACAGACACCCTATTAAATGTACAAAAGTCTGGGGTTCTCATCCCTCTGATTCCATGGCCTTGCTCTGAAGGGTTCTTCTAGGTTTGTTCCACTTGGAATACACCCGGGGAAGAAATCTGGCTGGTCTGCTCCGGGCCGTGCACGTCAAAGATAGTTAAGCTCTGTGCTGTGTGTGTGTTTAGAAAGTAAGGTCTCTTCAAAAACGCTTTGATTTGGTTTGATCTTTTTGTAACTGTCTGTACAAGGGAGGCTATGAACTAGAAAAATGGAAAGCAGCTTAGTTTGAGGGAACAAATGAGGCAAGAAAATCGTGGTGATAGTGGTGGGGGAAGTTCACGGTGAGCTCAGTTTTGTGCGAGAGCCACAGCCTGGGCAACAGCTACTCCCTGTAGAGGAGCTGGGGTCTGGCGAGCAAGAGGAGATGTCAAATAAAAAGTTATAGATGATGGTCTAAAGTTACAGACGGTATGTCTAAAGTGCGGGAAGAGAAGGACTGACCAGAGAAACAGGAGAACCGGGAATCATCCCGTAAACCAAAAGGCTGAGGATCTAATTCCTGGTCAAGGCACATACCTAGGTTGAGGATTCCATCCCTGGTCAGGATGCTTATGGGAGGCAACTGGGTTTCTCAATCTCTCTCTCTCTCTCTCTCTCAAATCAATAAAACATATCCTTGGGTGAGCCCTGGCTGGTGTGGCTCAGTTGGTTGGGTGTCGTCCTGCAAACCAAAAGGATGAGGGTTCGATCCATAGTCAGGGGACATGCCTGAATTGAAGATTTGGTCCCCACTTGGGTATGTGCGAGAGGCAACAGATCGGTTTCTCTCTCACATCAATGTTTCTCTCCCTCTCTTTCTCCCTCCCTTCCCTTCTCTCTGGAATCAATAAAATAATTTTTTTTTTAATTGAGAAGGGTTTTAAAGACTACGAACAGGTGTGGTAAGATGGAGACCAGAGGCCAGGGAGGGTTAAATGCACAAGTAGGTGGCTCTCCTTGGCAAAGAAGAGGAACCCTGCTCTCCACCATAAGTGATTTAGTGAGGTACAAGGAAAGCTGTCCAGGAAATTACTGCTATTTATTATGGAAAGGCTCTTGTTTTCTTGGTGGATTTAAAAATAACACTGTGGCATACTTGGCCTAATTGAGGCTGTGGTTTCCACGGTTGGTTCCATAAACTATATTATATTGGAATTTAGGGGCGTGGTCCAAGCACGGCGATTATAACCTGGTCACCAGCACTGTGGAAAAGATTTTGAGAAGCAGCAGTCTTGAGGATTTGTGGCATCCTTCGTTCCCACACGCATGGAGTCAGGAGACAGTGCGGCCACTGCCTCAGCTGTCACAGAAGACAGAACAGATGTCAGAGCAACTGCACTGTGTAAACGGTCAGGGGCTGAGTGCGTCCTCTGTGCTTGTACCGAGGTAAGAGCGGATGTATGGTCCCTCACCCACTTCTCACGTAAACCCGCTGAGGCAGGAAGGCTTTTCCCCACGACACACCCACTGAGTCGTGCTGCCTTCTGTAACTGTGTTCAACACACCTAGCTAGGCGGACTGCACATAAAACGGTTCCTTTCTCATAGTATTTTCAAGGAAAAGGTGATTTATTCCCTTACTTAGATGGACAGAGAAGGGGTTGAAAAAGAGTAGGAAGAAAACCCAACTGTCTGGATTGTGCTAAAACTTGTCAGCCCAGAGTTACTCCCACGCCCAGGTAGAAACTGGGACACAGTCCCGGAGACTGGCCTGGGCGGCAGGCGGCTCTTCAGGTGGCCAGGACAAAGCACTGTGGGTGTCCACCACCTTCGTGCTGTTACAGGGGAGGAAGCAGTTTTCCTCCATCCTTTTAGGGTCCTCGGCCTCTCTGGAAATTAAACTGCAAAGGACAGATTAACAGGAGCAAAGCACACAAATTTCTAATGTCAGTCTTACCTGGCACGGGAGCCTTCATACAGAAATGAAGGCCCCCCCAAAAAACCCCACTTAAACTTGAGGGTTTTTATGCTAGATTTGAAGAGTGGAACGTTGTGGAAAGACATGACAGGACAAAGGGCATGAGGTGAATGTGGCAAATGGGGACAACTTAGCAAGGCCTGCATGCTGAGGTGGGTGCTTCGTTTCCCAGGTACAGGGAGGGCGCTTCTCACATGACAGTTAGGACCTGTTGCAGGGAAAGGTCAGACATTCCTTCCAGAACATGCCATTTCTCATGTTCCTGCAGCCTGAAATATTCACTAGGCCAACAGGACATACCTTGGGGTTTTGTGTCCTGAATTCCATCATTGTCTAAATGGTATATTCATTTAATGACTGCAAAGCAGTCTTCATAGACCCACCGCTGCCACTGGAGGTTTCTTCTATTTTTCATTTCATTGCAAAAGAACAGAGATGGCTGTGGCCGGGGGATTAGCCCTGGACTGGAAGCAGCCTATATCCCCCACCCCCCCACCCCACCAATCACTAGGAAATGTGACATGAATTAAAATGGTACCCATAACCCAGCTGGTGTGGTTCAGTTGCTTGGGCATTGTCCCGCAAACTGAAAGGTCCCCAGTTTGATTCCTGGTCAGGGCACATGCCTGGGTTGCAGGGATGCATACAGAAAGCAGTCAGTTATTGACACTTTTTTTCTTACATTGATGTTTCTCTCCCTCTCTTTCTCCCGCACATGCTGGGAAGACCCTATGACCCAGCCTGTCCAACCCCAGAGCCCCCGGTGAGCACCTGCACCACCACACATAAACCGTCTCCATTAGCAGATTGGATAAAACACTCCATCCTCACCCGCAGGCTTTCCTATGTCGTTATGAAATGACAGTTGGGTCAGCCATGGAGAACAGTAGTTTAAGGGTTTTATTTATTTATTTATTTACTTACTTATTTTTATTTAAAAAAAACTGAAAAATAAACCTTGGCTATAGTAAACCATTCTTAACCTGGCCAAGTTTATGTTAGCAAATGGTCTTCTCTACCTTGCTCATTTGTCCAGGGCTTCTTAAATTTTAATGTGCATAGGAGTAACCTGGGGATCCTGTTAAACGTAGATTCTGATGCTGGGGGTTTGGAGGGTGCCCAGGATGATGCGTTCCTAACAGTCACCCGGAGATGTCCTGCTGCTGGTCTGCACACGTGCTTCAAGGAGTGAGGCCCTTGAGACCCCTGCCCGTCATTTAAAGTTGAGATCAAATATCACCACTCCTCTGTGACGTTTCCTGACATCCTCTTCCTTCCCAAGGCAGAATTTATTATTACCTCACCTGTGTTCCCAAAGCATTTTATGCCTTTGTGCACTGAGGTGCTTTATGTTGTGTTCATTCTCCTGAACCAAGGCTCCCCGGTCCCTAGGGAGCTTTTGAAAAAAATCTCAGTGCCTGAGCCCCACCCCCAGAGTTTCTGATTTTATCGCAGGCCCATTTTTTTTTTTTTTTTTAATAAGACTAGTTTGTTTTCTTTTTGTGAAGGCTAGTGCTAGTCTGAAACGAATTTCTCTGGGAAAGTATTGTCTCAACTTGCTTTGCATGGCTTGCAAACTTCGTTTTCTGGGGGGTGTTTCAGGATCTACTCTGGGTGTGGGAGGTAGAATGAGCAGGAATGAGCAGGGACAAGGCAATGGACCTTGCCAGGGTGAGCACAGTGAAGAACGAAGACAAGCCACTCTTCCAATTTTCCCAACAATTTGTTCATCTCATCTTGGGCAAACCAACCAGCCAAACAAGGAATTCTTAGCTTACCAGGCGCTTTTATAGGAAACCAGTCTTTTAATTCTTCCAAGAACCTGGTGAACTAGGGCTTACAGAGGAGACAGGAGCTAAAAATAGCAAATTATAGGGCCAGGACTGAAACTGGGATTTCTGACCCCCATTTCTTTTAACTTTTTATAGTTCCTTGCAAGAAAGCTAAGGGGAGAGACACAAAGTTCCAGTTTTCTCCTATGGACAGTTCTCAGATCAATCCACAAGGCACCTGGCTTCCTGGTGGCATGGATGAAATGGGGGTTGGAGGTGGGAGGGACAGGCTGGCACTGACCGTGCACAGAGCGTTGGGTTTCTGAAGCTGAACTTGCCCAAACTGCCTGGAGGAAGTTTCCAGCCCCAGGTCTTGGTCCTCTGGTTGCCACCCCTTTTCTGGCCTCAGTCTTCATCTACATTTTCCTTTCTTTGTGTTAAAGAACAAAATTCAACCAAGTAAATTCAAAGGTCTCATTGGCTTTATTAAGTGATTCATGAATTGGGCAGCATCCCATCCAGCAACTAGAAGGGCATGCCGGTGAGCTGTACAAAATGAAAGGTGTTTTGTAGGCAGAAAGAGGGTGAGACTGAAGTTAAAAGAGTAGATTATTTCAGGCAAGGACATCGTCCCTTAGGGGAAAGCAGAGGGTTTTACCAGGTAAGATCACCTCACTAGTGTGGATCTGGAAATTCCAGACAGATTGGCTTAAAATTCTATTCCTGGGAGAGGCTGACACTCCAATCAGCCTAGGCATTGAGTTTTGGTTTGATTATGTGGCTTAGCAAAAGTGACTCCACTGTGGCCGATTGTTTCTCTTTAACACCCAGCATCCTTCCTTTTCCACAGGAGAGCACCACTGCCCTACCTCTGGAGGGAAGCTGGCAGCTGCTCTCGCCATCTCTGCACCTCCCCCAGTGCCTGCCCTGGGAGGTGTGGCATTTGAAGGGCTGCAGGAACGGCCACAGAGCATTCCTCCTGAGAGCAGACAGAGTGCATGAGGGTAAAAGCTGCAGCAGAGGATGCAACCACAGATGTAAGAAGCCCTAGAATGTAAGCTCCTTAGGGCAGGAATTTTGTCTATAATCTTGGGGTATATCTCAGGGTATATAACAGTGCTCAGCCCGGGATAGAGGCTCAGTAAATATTTACAGAAAGAAAGAATGAACACGACTCTTTATCAGTACCTCTATGTGCTGGGTTCTGTGCTAGGTGCTTTACTTAGGTCATATCATTTCCTGTTTGTTATTGATATCTTATCCATGTTCAGTGAGGAGGCAGGAGCCTGGGGATTAGCAGAATGCATGTTAGCTGTGACCTTGAGTAATTCACTTAGTCTCTCTGAGCTGTAGCTGCTCTGTGAAAGAAAGAAAAAGAAAGGGAGAAAGAAAAAAAGGAAGGAAGGAAGGAAGGAAGGAAGGAAAAAAGATGGTAGTTCTGGTCTTTTAGGGTGGACGTGAGGAGTGAGTCAATGGGTCTAAAGTACTCACTGCAGTGCCCAGCCCAGAAAAAAGCAGAGCAGGCGAAGGAGAGAGGAAGGAGAGGGATGAGGAGGAAGGAGTGGGAGGAAGGGGGAAAGGAGGGTTGCTAAATTTTAACGTTGCCAAATGAAAACATTTCAAACCATTTCACAACCCAAAATATCACTTTCATCTATTATCACAATCATTTCTAAAACAACAACAAAAATTTGAACACTGAAAATGTAGGAAGAGATCATCTCAGAATATATACAATCTTTCATAAGAAAACCCATTTTGCACTTTGTCCTGACGTTTTCTTCAAAAGACGGATGAAAACTTCATCCTGGACCAGATGACACTGTTGGTGACACCTTTCTAAGGGAGGCCTTGCTCTTTATTTTGCAGATGAGAAAACCCCAGAGAGGCTGAATAACTTGCCTAAGTTTTAAAGGAAAAATGCTTACTGAGATACCCTCTTCTGCCTGTTTCAGAATTCAAATTACTTAATATGCAACAGATTACATAGAATGGATGACAGCGTGCGACCTGGGTTGAGACTTCTTGCTTTGGCTACAGATTCCATTCCCTCGGCCCTCTGACCCACTGGGACACCTCTGAATACCTTGGCTTTGGTACTTCAAGTGTTCTCTCTGAAGTTGAACCGGTAAGTAAGGTGGCCCACCTTTCAGTGTTCTTCACTGAATCATGCTTTTTATCGCATTTCCTAGAATGTATTTCTGGCCTCAAGAAAACTCCTTTGAAAAAATTTACTTGATGTTGGAGGGCGGGGTGGCTCAGGGCAAGTCATTCCAAAAATGTACTTGTGGTATGCAGGTTATTTTGAGCTAAAGGCAATTTTAGCTTTATCTTCCAGAGGAGCTTCTGCCATTCCCTTGACTACCTAGAACCTGAATTAGGGGCCTTGACTATAATAAGAGATTATTAGCAATAACCTCTTTTTGACCCATCTATATGGCAGGGCAAACTTCTATTTACTAAACATCTGCTCTTATCATCCTGCAATGACCCTTTGAAGACTACAAGGCATCTTACCTCATCACCAGCACGGAATGTTCTATACTCATGTTCCCTTTCTGTCTCTGAACCTTCCGGGCATGCAGGATCCCTGGCTCACTCATGCAGAATTCTCATACATATGTATGTGTTAAATTTGGTCATTTTTCTCTTGCTGATCTGTCTCACATCTATTTGATTATTAAGACCGGCCAGAAGAACCTTGAAAGTAAAAAAAACTTCAGTCCCCCCACCCCCGACAATGTCACTGAATACCATCATTTGCTCCATGTTACTTGCTGACTGTCACCTACATCAGTTTCAATTAGACTTAGCTGCAAGGAAGAGAACACAAGCTTCAGAGGAAGGGGTTTGAAAGTGGCAATCTGGGATGGACTAGCAATTCTGCTCCATGTGGTCCACAAGGACTGAAAATTTAGGCTCCTTCCAGCTTACTGCTGGTTGCCATAGAGTATGGCCCTGGACCTCACGGCCCAAGATAGTGGCAAGAGCCCTAGCCATCATTTCTGCAACTGAATAAGCAGGATGCTTAAAGGGATGAAGAAGGGAAAAGGAAGCATGCCAGGTATCTTCCAAGGAAAGTTCCAGGAGGCTGCCATGCACTTCCCATTGGCTAGAACTTGGTCCCATGGCCACATCTAGCTGCACAGAATGCTGGGAGGTGTATTTACTCTGAATAGGCATATACCTAACTGAAAACAAGAAATTCTGGAAGAAAGAGAAAAACATATAGTGCAGGAAAGAGCAGTTCCTGCCATACCATCCAAGAATACACCCACCAGCGTGCATGAAACACCAGCTGAGAACTGAGGCAGCTCATATCTAAGGACTAAATGTTTACCCACTGTCTTCTCCCTCCCTCCCTCTCACCCAGATACCTTCTTGCTTCTATCTCAAGTGTGAAGTACACAGGTCAGAAATAAATGGGTCTTTCTAAGACATTGTCCTGATGCCAGGAGCTTCTGTTACCACTGAGCTCAGAGAGACTTAGAATGTGTTTATGCCCAGAAACAGGACCTGGGCATCGAGTCCCTGCCATTGTTTATTTTGAAAGGGGGCAGGATTTCTTCTTTTCCCCCTAGCTCTGCTGAATTTGGGGGCAAGCCACAAAGTCAGATCATCCAAGGGAATTCTTCTCAGGACAGACTATGAAGGCCCAAAGCCCCTGTCCCACTGACCGCCCATCCATTTGTGTGACCACTCCTTCAGCTACTCTCTGCAGAGGCCCAGCTGGCTGTCCTCCCCTCCCCACACTCAAAGGGGACTTGATTACTAGATTCAAGAGGGCAAGATAAGGCCTCTGGTGATTCTTAGTCTTTTTCCCAGGAGTGGTGAAGTGTGTGCCCTGAGTCAGCTCCATCCTCTTAGTCAACAGTAACTGCATTGTTTTGAGATGCCCTGCTGGCTTAAAGGTTGTAAATGTGATCACAGAGGAGAGTTTTGAATATCTTTAAGAAGTTGAGTCAGTAAGCAAATATGACATATGTGTATTAAAATAATAATACCAGAGTAAGATAAATAGCTGGAGTTTATTGTTTTGGAGATTATTTCTTAATAAAAGAAACAAGACTACATTTAAAAACAATGCTGTGAATAATAATGTGTTACTATAATGGGTTCCTAATCTGGACCATTTGAGGGCCTGATGTTCAAGTTACTGCTTACCTAAAGGTCGTAGTGCCAAGAACAAAGGCATGTTTTGTTTTCTACAATATTATTCTGCTCTTGTTTATAGCATGTTAATCAATGGTTCACATGAATATGGGCATCAAATAATTGACATGTCTAGTCATATCTGTATTTCTGGAAAAGCTACCTTTCAATAAAATATTAGATAAATGTATAGCTACCTACAGCCTACAGTTGTTATCGAGGTGTGACTTACATATAGATCTTCAGTGTGTAGTTCAGGGGTTTGAACAAATGTGTATACCCATTAACCCCCTTCCTATCAAGAGATAGAACATTTCTGACACCATATAAAATTTTCATGCTCCATTTCTTTTTTTTTTTTAGATTGTATTTATTATTTTTTTAGAGAGGGAAAGAGAAGGGGAAAGAGAGGGAGAGAAACACCAATTTGTGATTGTCTCTCAAGTACCTCCTACCAAGGACCTGGCCAGCAACTCAGGTATATGCACTGACTGGGAATCGAACTGGCGACTCTTTGGTTTGCAGTCTTGCACTCAGTCCATGGAGCCACATGGGCTAATCATACCCCATTTCTAATCAGTCCTTATGTTCACCTCCTCCTGACCTCACAACTGCTGATAGGAGTTCTATCCATTAGATTTGTTTTCTTATTTCTAAAACTTTATATAAATGGAATCATAAAGTATGTGCCCTTTTGCATCTGGCTTTTCTAACTCAATGTAACATTTTAAAGAGGAATTCATTTTGTTGCATGTATGCGCAGTTCATTCCTGGTTGCTGCTGAATAGTGTCCCATTGTATAAATAAGCTATGATTTTTTTACTCATTCTCCTGTTGATAGACATTTGGACTGTTTCCAGTTTGGAGAGATAATGCTTCTTACAATGGTTATAATAAATAATAAATCTATAACTTCTGAATAAAGAAACTGACAGGTGTGTGCATGGGTACCTGACTCAACACAGAAACAAGGTTCATTCAAGATAGATGCTTAGCCACAGCTCAGAGGCAGCAAACTACAATCTGAACCTTGTTTTGGGTGGATACGGGAGTGAGGGAGGAATTTGTAGAAATTGGTAGGATAACACAAAAAATTACCAGTTTATGCAGCTTAAAAGTTATTGCCTACCAATTGCAACGAAATGAAAAACAATAGGCTTGGTATGAAAATATATGTTTATAATGTAGAGATAAGTCACTTCTGATGGGCTATTAATGGCTCCATTTTTCAGAGGAGAAAAATCTTGGACTCTTTGTTCCCTTATGTGTAAAAGGGAGGCAGTAATTCCCACCTAGCTCACCTCACAGGGTTATTGTGAGAAACACAGGAGAGAACACACGAAAAGCATCTGCCAGCATAAAGTTCTCTGTGTAAGTGTGGTGGTGTTGCCCATGACACATTCAGTTTCCCCTTGAGAGATGACAGGGGACCATTTTATAGTTGTCCAGCACTTTTTGCTTATGAACTCACTTGCCCCCCAAAGAAGTGGGTACTAGTGCTGTTGTCATCATTCCCATTTTGCAGGAGGACAACTTGAGACCTGGACAGATTTACCTCCAGAGGCCGCACAGGTGTAAATAGGATAGCTGGGCTTTGAACCTCAATGGAACTGGCTTGAATCTGAGCTGTTACTATCGTGTCATCTGCCTTTCTAACAAGATGTCATTATATCTCTCCTACTTTCCAGTAACTGTCTTTCTCCACAGCTTATATATCCTTGTGGGAGGGCTGCTATATTCAAATTCTTTGGCATTTTATCTACTAGATGTAAATGAAGGAAGCTGAAAATTTTGCCTAAAATCTTAATGATTTCTCCTTTTGGTTTTCCTGAAGGCTTGCAGTGAGATTGCTGGGTCAGCCATATTCTTAGTGCAAACTCTGTATGTGGGAGAGCATCAGAACCTCCCCCACCCTCCAACCCGTGGACCAGATGCAAGGGCCTCTCCCCCAGGACACACAGCATGCTGTCCAACTGAGAGGCGGGAAATACCCTGTGGCATTGCGTGCTAAGCGCGGAGCAACCTCATATCCAAAGCCATTTGGTCATTTACTCGATGTCTCTGTCCTTACTGCCTGAGCAGTTTGGCCTCGCTTCTTGCAGACTTTCCCCGCCCCTCAGCCTCCACCTGTTTCTGTGAGCAAGGCTGTGGAGAAATGAGTGGGAGAAGCACCTTGTGTGACTGGATGGGGGCAGGTGGGGATGGACAGAGCAGAATTTCTTTTTCTTTTCCACTTTAAAAAAGGACAGGGAACCACTAATCAACACCTGTAAGAGGACCTGAAAGTAAAGCATGGTTTTTAAGCAAAATAATCACAGTTGTCTAAAGATTTCAAGTCCCTAACACAGAAGTTTCAGAGCATGAGCTGTGGAAATTTCTCAAGTTAGGCGAAGCTTAACTCAGCAACTCCTGAAACTACTGACTGTTCAACTCAAGAACCAGCTGAGAAAACCACCTGTGCCCACAGCAGCACGATTAGAAGCAGACTCATGGACTGAAGACCACACCACCAGGAACTGGATGGCTGTGTCTGCAGCAGTGACTAAAACAGAAAATTACCAGATATATCCAAATGAAACCGATGCAAACAAGGACCTCCTATGCCTTTATGGCCACCTGGAGAAAGCAACCAAAACCAAAGAACACATCTGGACCTGTTTACTGTTGGTAAACGCGGTAGATTAACCTGGGGAGCCCCAGCACCTCTCCCAGCTGGAATGGTCACAATTCTAGAAGACCCCTCAGGTAATCCTGGGCCTCGAGTGCTCAAGGACTGAAATCCCCCCAAACCTGTGATTTATGTTCACATCTGAACTGTCCTGGATGTTCTCCCAGTGGCATGGCAGGGTATGCAGTACAATTCAGGGTGACTTCAGAAGCTTCTAGGGAAAGTCTCACCCTAACCCCCAGCGGGCAGAAGGTGAATGTGCAAACACAATTCATTTCACTGGCCCTTTAAAGATCAGTGTTTCTTCTCTCCTAAAGCAAAGAACCAAGTCATTTGAAAAAATGGAGACAAGAATACACTCTGAGGCTTGCTATTTTGTTCTTGGTTTTTCAACAGATTCAGAGGCAGAATGGGATTTATGTTAACTTGTTTTGAGGCACTGTTTGGGACTACAGTTGATCCGTGAGTCCGGACAGTCGCGTGCTGGGACAAATCAGTCAGACGTTACATGGTCCTTTTCCACTGTACATTTGCCCACGAGTTCAAGTGAAGCTTGTTATGTATTTTATTATAAATTGAATTACATTCTTTCTTTTCTTCAAGAGTTGAAGCGTTCCAAATGTGGCCTCATTCAAAGAATTCATTCTTCCCATTGCCAAAAAACCCTCTATTTCATTCAGATGAATCAGTCCCTCTAATTAGCAGGGAATGATCTGGAACTAATTAATGAAAAGATCTGAGCTGTCATCAAAGTGCCTTGGGCAATGTGTTAAGTAAGGAGCCTGGGTGACAAATATAATCATTTTACAGTCCAGTGATTTCAGAAAGGGGAAGGAGCACAGATTCAATGGGACAGCACAGGCCCTGGGATCCAAAGCAGGAATTTTCTGTGTATTAACGGCCCGTCCTGGGGAACGTAAGTCAGTGTCTGGGGGCCAGCCCCTCCTCTGCAGTGAAGGGAAGGCGACCGGCTGTGCTCACTTCCCGGCTGGCTCTGGGGCCAGATGGAACTGAGAACGTGAAATTGTTTTGTAAATGCCAAGGGACCGTTCAGTTGCAAACCCCTACAATTATTCAGTAGCAGTTGGGTTGTTTGGGGGCAACAACAGAAGTCCCTGTGTTTTGTATTCCGCTCAGACCATGTGATGCCGCAGAGGGGACCCCGTCATCCTTCCTAGCAGGCCCCATGAAGGGCTCCACGTGGCCACAGTGGCTTTAGGCCCAAATGATCTCGCGGCATTTCCTCCTCTCCCCACAAGATCTGCCACAGGGGTTGCCCTGGATCGCGACAAGCAGATCAAACTCCATTTACAAGACACTCTTCTTGGGAAGTTACCTTTGAACCTGGAAACCTACGTGTTTCCGTTAAAAACAGACTTGGATGCCTTAAGCAATTTCTCTATGATTCCAGCAGAGGGAGACAGAGCTGCGCTGACTCTCCCACAAGCACTGAAGGTTTGCAACAGGAGAAGCCTTTCTTCCTTCTTTCCTTTCTAATCAGGTGATGATTATCATAATCTTAAGATCTCTGGGCGGGGAAAACACCATTAGCGTCACAAAGACCATTGCGAATTCATCTACACTCCAAAATATACTTTCAAAATGGGTCTGCATTGCTCACAGGAGACACTGGAGCATTTGGAAACAGCAGTAAAAAGACATGTAATCAATTTAGCCTCCAGATGCTTCCCAGCTGTGGCGGGCGTCATTGGTGGCCGAGACAGCATTCATCCTGTTTTCCTCTCTCCTGAATAGAAGCCTGGGTTTGTCCAAGCTCCTGCTCCAACCCCACTCCAGAAGGGGATCCCGATTAGTCCGAGTCAGTGATTTTCCACCCTTTTCGTCTCGTGGCACACATGAACAAATGACTAAAATTCTTCAGCACACCATAAACTATATATTTTTTGTTTGACCAAAAAATAGGTATAATTTTGATTCATTCACACCAGATGGCTACTGTTGTGTTGGCTGTTGTCATGTTTTTATTTGACAACCTAAGGGCAAAGAGGTCAGTGCCCCTGACTAAACGGCCAGGTATTGCTGTGGTTTAAAAATCCTTGTGGGGCACCAATGGAAAATCGCTGGTTTAAGCCAAGTTTTTCCCTGATCAAGTTTCCTGGTCCAGGGGTGGACTTGACCTTCCTCGGCCCAGTCAGACTGAAGTGAAGGGCTCAAGGCCCACGCTCTGGGAAGAGCTTTGTCCTCTCTTTCTCCCACTGCATTTGAAAGAGGAAGCTTGCTGCTGGTTGCCCTGTTGGGACCGTGAATAAGAAGGCCAGAGGAAAAGGGACGCCTGAAAAAATGACTTTTTGATGACACCATTAAATCGAAGAACCTTTAACCTGGACTTCTTGGTTTGTGAGGTAATACATTTTTGGTTAAGCCAGCTTGAGGCAAGCCTCTTTCTTTGTGGATACAGTACCTGTTTGCATTGAGGACTCCCTTCAGTTTCCCAAGGCCACCCAGAGGTCTCCAGTCCATCACACAGAAATAGAGGCTGAGACTCACTACTTTTGACTACTTTTCACTTTAAACAATCTACTGGTTTTCTATAGGTCACTTACTGATGTTCGCTTAGTGATGGGTCACTGTTGCATATTATTTCTGTGATATTATTGTATTTCATTGACGCAGCACTTTACAATGATTTATTCCTAGTCCTACATGGATCTCTAATTGAGAAGATCATCTCCAAATGAGAGATTGCCGTGCAGCAAGTCAAAATGTATCCAAAGCACTACAATACACAGACAAGCAAGCAAAGTTCCAAGGCATCTGAGATGTCCATGAGTTTGCTGAAAATGCCTTGTACCCTTCTCATTTCTAGTTCTAGCCTGGCAGAGGGAAAAATTCAAGCCATCTAAAATAGCGAACCATGGTATTTTTTTAATAGGGGAAAGTTTATTTAGAAAGTCACAGAGGTAGAAGTGAGTGATAGAAAAAATGGGCTGAGATAATAAGTTGCAGAGGCAAGAAAAGGGCCCCTGGAGCTGAGCAGAGAGAAGGGTAAAGGTAACGCCTCTAGGGGCGGGGAGGAGGGGGATGGGAAAGGCACAGATGTGCTCCCTAGAGGGAGAGAGAGCCTCAAACCATGGTATTTGCTTTTAAAAATAGAAATGTTTAGTGTTGACTTCTTTCATCTGCTTTCTCAATGGTGAGGGATTACGTATGCTTTTTTTCTTACTGACTCTTCATTTCTAGTTCAATGTCCATAACCTCTAAGTAATTTAAACTAAAAACCACATTTTATTTCATTTTTTAAATTCTCACCTAAGGATTTTATTTTATTTTTATTTGAGAGAGAAGGAGAGAGGGAGAGAGAAACATTGATGTGTGAGAGAGAAACATGGATCGGTTTCCCCTGTGCATACTCCAACTGGGGATCAAACACACAACCTAGGTGTGTGCCCTGATCTGGAATCAAACTTGCGAACCTTTGGTGCACAGGACAAAGCTCCAACCAACTGAGCCACCTGGCCAGGCAAAAACCACATTTTAAAAACCACATGTGGGTCTTGGTGGAAAGAGCTTGCAAAGTGGATGTAAGGGTTGCCTCACAGGAAGGAGGAGACCAAGGTGCCCAATTTCCCAAGAATTTTGACCAAGTATTTGAGGGATCATTCAGAGAATCACCAGATATTGGTCTAAGCATTCATTTGACCATAATTATGATTTGTCCATAATTATGAGCTATAAGGAATTAAAAAGGAATTTAACATTTCAACAGTGTACAAATCTTGTGCTGGATGCTGTTATGATAAAAAGATGAGTAAGATGCAGTGATGACATTTTGTTGTCCTTAGAGAAAAAAGACTAGTACAGACTAGTACAGTATATGTGAAACAAATAGCCAACCATGTCAGCAGCAGACCATTAAATGCTAAAGTTATGTGGTGCAGAATTAACACTCTCAGTACAACGGAGAAAGGCTGCTTAGGATGAGCTATGAGCTATTGTGGTCAGGAGAGGTTGGTTTGTGGAGGAGAGGTACACAGGATGGTTAGGGTTTGGATGAACTTTCAAAGTGAGAAAATTGGGGCAATTATGGTATTGTGTTCAAAAAATTAATGCTATTTAAAAATATTTTTTTATTTTAAACATTGTTGTTAAATTTTTCCTAAAATGTATTAATACACGAACATCTGAAATTATTTCTTATATTGCATTCCAAAATATTAAGTGTATTTATATTTTTTCCTTAGGAAATAAAAGCATTGGGCTTTTAATAGATTCATTTATTCATTCACTAAATATTTTTTATTGAGCACCTACTGCGTGAGTCAGCTAAGGTTCTAAGCAATGAGCAAAACAGATGTGACTCACTGATGATTAAAATCTTAGTTGGGGAAACCAATAATAAATAAGTATTAATAGTTAGAAATGCTTTAAAGGAAAAGAACAGATACAAAACCTATTTAAATAGGATGGTCAGGGAGGGCTTCTTGGAAAAGGCAATGTTTAGTTGAGACTTAAAAAATGAGAGAAGCCAGCTCTGGAATGCAGGGAGCAAATCTTCAGGCAGGCTTCTAGGCAGAGTTTGGGGTGCTTATGGGAATCAGCCAGGATTCTTCCAGAAGAGAACCAGTGGGATACAATATCTATTTATCTATCTATCTATCTATCTATCTATCTATCTATCTATCATCTATTAATCTATCTTCTACTTTATTTCAAGGAATTGGCTCCCATGACTGGGAGCCGGCAAGTCCACGATCTACAGGGCGCTGCTGGGACAGAACTCTCAGAGGGGTGTGATGCTGTGCTCTTAAGGCAGAATTTTTTTTGAAGATTTCATTTATTTTTAGAGAGAAGGGAAGGGAAGGAGAAAGAGAGGGAGAGAAATATCAATGTGTGGTTGCCTCTTGTGTGTCTCTTACTGGGGACCTGGCCTGCAACTCAGGCATGTGCCCTGACTGGGAATTGAACCAGTGATCCTTTGGTTTACAGCCCGTGCTCAATCTCTGAGCTACCTACACCAGCCAGGGTTTAAGGCAGAATTTTTCTTCTAGGAAACCTGTTTGCTCTTAAGGCCTTTCAACTGATTGGATGAGGTCCACCCATATTACTGAAGGTAATGTCCTTTACACAAAGTCAGCTGATTGTAGAAGTGAACCACATCTCCAAAATACCTTCCCAGCAAGACTTTAATTAGTGTTTGATTAAGTAACTGGGTACAATGGCCTTGCCAGATGACACATAAAACTCACCATCATGGCAGGAAACCACCACATCTAACACAGTGTCTAGAGCATAATGAGATGGGAGAAGGAAACCAGATCAAGTAGAAGAGCTAGGCAGGGGTCTCAAGGCCAGGACAGAGACCTTAGCTTCATTCACATTCACTGGGGAACTACAGAGCTGTATTAGCAGGAGTGGTATGTCTAGTCACCTTATAGCCCAAAATCTGTATTTTATTCTGCTTTTTCATACCCACTGACAATCAGCAGGATCCAAATTTTAAAAGTACATCACTCTGCCCTGGCCAGATGGCTTGGTTGGTTGGAGCATTGTTGTGTACACACACACACACACACACACACACACACACACACACACACAGTTGTGGGTTTAATCCTCAGTCAGGGCACATACCTAGGTAGCATGTTGGATCTCTGATTGGGGCATGTACAGGAGGCAGCTAATTGAAGGTTCTCTCTGATACTGATGTTTCTCTCTCTCTCTCTCTCTCCCCCCCACCTCTCTCCTTCTCCCTTCCTCTCTCTTAAAATTAATGAACATTAAACAAAAACAAAGTAAATCGCTCTGGCTGCTCTCTGGACAATAACATGGGGAGTGTATCCGTCAGGGTCCAGTTGAGAGGCAGAAGCCACACCAACAATATGAACAATGAATATTTAATATGAGGAGTTTTCAACTAGGTACAAGGCAGTTAGCTGTTAAGAAGAGTAGAAAGAAGATTCTAAGTCTAAGTTATGTGTACTCAGGTAGCAGAGACCAGCCTCCAGGCTGAGGGAAAGGTAAGCAAGGAAGGAACTTAGAAACACAGAGGAGGTCCTGCAAGGCCTGAGATTCAGACTCCGATGGGAAGGTGTTGCGCTGCAGGCATTGAGAGGAAGAAGAAACCTTCTGGGGGTCTGCTCCCTGGAACCATGAGAACCTCATGCTTGGGGGACACTGCAGAGGGCAGCTGCACACTGCACCCCTTGCTGCCGCCTTAAAAAACAAAAACAAAACAAAAAAAACAAGAAGAAAATTGTCTTCTCCCTCCTCTAGCCTTGCAGACTGTCCAGCACTCTGTTTTGGTAGAGCCTAGCATCATATTGGTTGGCAAAGGAGAAACGTGGTTTGCAGAGTCCATCCCTAGTATCAGAAAGCAGGGCAAAGAAAGGTGAACTTGAAGCTGAGAGGCAGTAAGTTGTTAACTGGCAGGAAGACAAGGGCAGACACAGGGGACAGGTTAGGAAGCCATTGCAACGGTCCTGGGGAGACTGTGGGGGCCTGGATAAAGGTGGTGGCAGTGTAGCTGGAGAAGTGGACTCATTCATTGAACATAGGTGCTTAAAAAATACTAGTTTGTCTGCTTAACCATTCATATAAGAAAAGAATATTAAACATAAGAAAATTCTATGGTATGATTTAAACTCTTGACATTCCAGAAATAATTCCAAACATAAAGTCTCACTGGTAGCATTTATTAATTTATTCAGTTATGTGGGGAAAGAAATCAAGAAGACACAATAAATGGAGAGTTCATGCTCATGAGAGAAAGACTCTGTATTGTTAAGATGCCAGTTCTTCCCAACTTGGTCTATAGATTCCACGCAATCCCAGTCCAAATCCAAGCAAATGATTTTATGGATGTTGACAAACTGGTTCTGAATTTTGTATGGCGAGACAAAAGACCCAGAATAGTCACCACCGCACTGAAGGGGAAGAACGAACTTGGAGGACTGACTTTAGGACTCAGTGTAAAGCTACAGCAATCAAGACAGTGTGGCGTTATTGGAGGGGCTGGTAAAAGATCAGTAAAACAGAATTGAGAGCTAAGGAATAGTCGCACATAAATATAGTCAATTTTTGACAAAAGAACAAAGGCCATCTGATGAAGACAGAACAGTCTTTTCGAGAAACGGTGCTGAAACAGTTGGACATTCACATGCAAAAAAAAAAAAATCTAGACATAGGCATCTAATCATGCAGCAAATATTTATTGACTCTACTACTCCATAAGTACACCCAACCTTTGTTTTCTAAACTAGGATTTTTATACCTAGTTAAATGAACATCATTTTCAACAATGACCTTCCAGGCAAGGCCCTAATTGCATAATTGATTCTCCCAACTGAAGGGGAGAAGAATATGCCACTTTGGCATGTTGACTATTCTAAATTAAAGTCATCTGAGGAACTGCTGGTACAAGAAGGATGCTTTGACCTTCCTTTGTACCCCTGAAAGCAGGAAATAAATATCCCTTATGAAAGTGCCCTGCCTGCACCTGGAGGGGAGAGGCATCTTTACACCAGAGGCAGGGAATCTGGGACCAAGGGGGCTGTGTAAACAACCTTGTCACCTATTCATAACTGACTATTCCAACCTCAAATCTCTTCATCTTGTCAACTCTTCACAGTTTTGTTTTGTTTTGTTTTTTTGTCTAAAAAGTATAAAAACTTCCTACTTTGGTCATTTCTTTGAGTCTCCTCTTTTTATGGGATTCCTGTATATATGAAACTAAATTTGTTTTTCTCCTGTTAATATGTCTAATGTCAATTTAACTATTAAACCACAAAGAACCTATGGGAAGAAGGAAATTTTCCCCTCCCCCACCTGGGGGTCTGTCAGGCAGGTCACCTACCTAGGGGTCAGGCGACTCCTGATAGCCTGGTTTAAGATTCCATTTCTGGGAGAGCCAAAACCAATTAGGTCCTGGTTTGGTGACATGGCTTTTGTGCCAGTAACTCCGTTTTGGCCATGTTGTCCTGTTTTTAACAATAGATAACACAGACCTAATGGCTATTATTAACTTACGACTGGTATTCTTCAAATATAAAAAAGTCTGATTAAGTTCATAATAGGAATAATACGACTGACAAGAAAATGTGGTTCTTTCTGTGCAAAACAAAGAAAAAAAGTCTCTTTCTCTTTAGCCCTCTGAACATCAGACATTTATAGACAGCTGGCCCAGGTACCGAGCCCTGAGGTTCCGCAGGGTTAGCCACAGGAAGGAGTGGGGGCGGGGGGCTGTCCAAATCCAGCCCTCAGCTGAAGCAAATGATAATGGCTGGAAGCTTAAAACAGATGCAAAGAGGAGCACATTAATGGCACACGAGGCAGATCAGCACCTCTGCCCTTCTCATTTCGGGAATTGGTTTGGTCTATTTTTACTTGCTTCTTGCTTCGATTTATTAGACCAGAAAATACAGAATTTTCCTAACATATTTATCACATCTGATGAGGAACTAATTTAGACCAGTCAAAATTGTTCGACAGGGACACAGGACTTCAACTTCAGTTCAGAAAATCCCTGACATCTGACGTAGGAGGATTTATAGGTTTAGTGGAAATTGCTTTTTCCTGCTCTCCAGATTACATACTGTGGGTTGTTTTTTTTCCCTCAAAAGTAAACATCTTTTTAATAATGAACAGACCAATAATGTCTTAAGAGAGAGAAAAGACGGCCTTTTCTTTTTGGCGTTTCTTGAGAGAACTGTTTGGATTTGGAAACCCACACTGGCTGTGCAGAATATGAACGTTGGAATCTTCCTTTTGTGGTGGGGATGGGTCTTCACCACTGAAAGCAGAGTGCACTGGCGAAGAAGAGAAATCCACGAGATGCCCAAGAAAGGCAGGTGAGTGGACGTGTAGGGACAGAGGGTTTGGGGGGAAAGGTGTGCATATCACGCTTATGGTGTTGTTCTGGAGTCTTTTCCAGCTTATGGTGCCTTATATGATACCTTTTTCTTCCTTTTCCCTTTGTTCTCCTGCTGCCTTCCTTTTAGGAAATTAGAATTATGTTTTAGTTTTAAATAATGCTAGATCAGGTACATTACTATGATTGCATATTCTCAAATCTCTTATGAATTATCCTAGATGAAAGATAGACTTAGGGGAAAAAGAATACTGTATAAGCACATTTTTAAAAAAAATTAAAGGCAATTATTTGATATCTGCATTCTAGGTTGGAATAAATCTGCAAATTCTTAAATAACCAATGGGATCTCTAATTAGTGAGCATGATTCTGTTAGTTCTAATTATTTCTGCTGGGTTTGTGGGTCCTATACAAATCATTTAAAGGAAAGCAGGTGTCTTCAAGCTATAATGACTAGAAGAATCATTAGACGGTTCTATACTAATAAATTGGGAAGTAGCAGGGATAGACCTGCCTGAAGAGCAGCTTGCTTGCTTGTTGCCAACAGAGTACGTGCCGCCCTGACCGTACCAGCTCGAGAGGAGGGAGCTTAGATAGAGCCAGACTGTCCCTTTCACACTCAGAGTCACTTAGGCAGCTGTGATGGCAGCACTGGTAATGTAAATGCATACCTGCACACCTGCCTGCCTGACATTTAGCAGTAAAGGGGGCAACTGGAGGAAACCTAATCCAGCTCGCTCTCTACAGATGAGGAGATAGAGGCAGTCGGGCATTCTTGACTCTTGTTCTTTATCAGCCTCAGGTCCAAACTGAGCTTCAGCTTTCTTTAGCTCTGGATGTAACTATGGATAGAGGTCGGAAATATAAATTAATATAAAAGGAAATCCAGAATTGTGGAGTTTGGGGCTACTGGGGGGTGGGGCTGGGTGTCTGGCTTCTCAGAGCTCCCCTCCTGGGTTTGGGCTGCTGAACAGCCGGCCGAGGCTCATGGCGCTTGTTACAGGCTGTTCGGCAACATCACAAAACTGGGAGCTGAAATATGCACTGGTCGTGGTGAGTCCTGGGCACTGAGGGAGATTGCTGCGCACAGGCCACATGCCCTGTTTCTGCCAGAGTCAGAGGTCGCTCGAGCAAACAGTGGAACTTGGGGAGCAGTGCAGCCGTAGAGATTATTTGAACCCAAGGTGCTCATGCAGAATAAAAGCAACAACAGCAACAAACCCTATTGGTTGACACCAAAAAGTTCTCAGTCTCTCTCCTAAGCCAGAGTTAGAGTGGCGACTTATTTGTAAATACCAATGATGAAGAGAAGTCCTGGAGAGGAAAACAAATTTTCTTTAAAAAATTACTTTAAAAACTTTCATTTTTCTGTAATTATGAGAGATGTATATGACCATTATTGAAATTTTTAAAAAAGCTTTAAAAATACACAAAAACCACCCATAATCCCCAAACCCAGGAATAACTGTAATATTTTTGTACACTTTTCCAGGGTTTTTTCCCAAGCATATCAGTTGTATTACAGAAGAATGGGAGCAGGGGCGAGGAAGCCCACTGCCTCCGTGTGAGAAAGAACGGTGCGCAAGGCAGTGGGATGGGAATGGAGAGGCCAGGGCATGTGGAGAGGTTTTGATGAGGAGGTTCAGCCGGGACTGATCACAGACCGGTGTGCACAGGCCCCAGGGGGCCTATTCAGGGTCTTTATGCACTTTAGAAAGGGGCACCTCTATGAACGGATACTCCAGCAAGCGGGGGGCTGGGACTGGACATGCTCAACTCTCCTCTGTGGCCCTGGAGGAAGGTGTGAGAGGGACGAGCTGAGGAGGACATCCAGTGGTTTTTACTACATAAAAGGGTTTCTCTGCTTGGCTATTTATTACCCTTGCAAAGAAAGCAAGATCGTTTCATTAGCTACTTCTTCCTTCCATGTCGAAATTAAGTTCTCTATCTTCTCAGAGATGAAATAATCAGCAAAGTGAAGCGAACCCATCAGGTGTTCTGCTATTGGCTGAACGATCCTTGTGGCAGACCCCTTGCCCATGGCAGGCCCTATCCACTCTATGTAATCTCTGACAGAGGTTTTTCGGAAAGCATCATCCGCACTCAGACTGACTAGGCACTACACCATGGAAACATCGAGAAGAAGCACCAAAGGCCAGAACTCTACATTCTTTCCAAGAAGACACAGTGAAAATGGGTGTTCAAAAAATGTACACCCTCTGTTCAGTTTCAACAGAAAGTTGTCTCGAATGTCATCCTACATCATCAGAACTTGGGACATGTCTGTACTTCCTTCGTAACTTTCCAGGAACACATTTAATCAATGAACTCATTTAATAAGTGAGTGGGTACCAGTTTTGTTCAAGGTCCACACTAGCTTCTCTATGAGGGGAAAGATAATCCTGGACCTTCCCCATCTAACCCAAATTCCAAGGCAATGGGAGCCAAATCTTCCAAGACCAACCTTGCTTCCAACCCTTGGGTCTAAATCCTCTGGGTTTGACTCCTGGCTCCATCACTTTTACATGTTGTCCAAACCCTCTGTGTCTTAGTTTTCTCATGGTAAGGTCTGCCTCTTAGGGCTGTTATGAGCACTAACCCAAGTTACTACAGGTAATGTGAGTTAGCATGCTAACTGGCCAATAGTAAGTACTCAAGCAGTGTTAGTTATTCCTATTATCATCTGTGTGTCATACTTAAAGGTTAATAATCACATCCCTAGCTGGTAAAAAGATGCTAATTACATGAAAAATATGTCATGGTACATTGTAACTCGGATTTCAAAGTAAGTTACAGTGTTCTCTCTCTCTCTCTCTCATAAGGATATGTACAGAATGGCCCGGGTTATTTCTGACTGGTTTTTGTCCTCTTCTTTACGCTTAAATCTATTTTACAAATTTTTGAAAGCATGGGCATGTAAGCAGAAAAAACATTATTTTAAAATATTAAACAAGAATATTAAAAAGACTTTAAGGATTCTATTTATGAGGACTTTCTAGGCTAGGATCCAAGCTGCAGGAAGGCAGAGGCAGGGGCATCTCAGAATCCAAGACGTCTCCCTGTAACTGGTGCCCAGCTCTGCTTTAGGCTGGCCCCAAACCAAAAGAAGAACTGGGCCAAGTTTGATTTCCATTCCAACTCCCATCTTTCAGCCCCTCCTGACTTCCTTTTCAGGCACCCAACTAAGGGACTGATTCCTTCCTTTATTCACCTAGCATGTGTTGAGGGTGCTCAGGGGTCCAGCACTGTGCCAGGTGCTAAAGATAAAGAGGACTCTGCCCTCAGTGACTTGTGGCCTCGTCTTGCCACTGCTCACCATCCATTGCGTTGGCCCACAGGCCCAGGAGCAGCTCTCCCTCCGGTCTCAGCTCTTTTCCACTCTTGGGACCTCTCTCACAGAGCCCACCTTCGTCTCGGCTCCACTTTGCTGCAGACAACATGACCCTTATGCATCAGTTCTGCAGTGTCCCCATGCATCAGTCAAGTCCAGGCAGAAAAGAGCCCTAGACTCAAAGGGCCTAATAACTGAGTAAAGGGACTACTTGCAGAGCCATGGGCAAGGTTCAGGAAACCAACCAGGCATGCTGAGGCCCTGAAGGACTAGGAACAGCAGGAATCCATGACTACTCCTAGGCTTGAAGGGGAAGTAGTGTTATTGGAGCTTATTGAAGATACTATGACTATTTGCAATCACAGAGCGACACAGACATGGCACCGGAGCAGGGAGAGAAGGAGGAATAACACTGTGCTCCTTCTTGTCCAGCCAGCGCCCATTTGGCTGAATCTATGAGCCAGGGGACAAGAGTGCCCAAGTGATACAGTCTACCTGGCAACGTGCTACTCTCTGTACTAACAGTTTCACGGTAGATTCAGGTTAGGAATGGCATCAATTTCAAGCCTGGGGAAATGAACGGGGGAGATATTTTTAGGTCAGACCTCTTCAAATCAGGCCTTCTAAGTAATTAATCCTCCAATCCCTGCTCCTGTGGGTACTGGGGAAATGCCAATCAGAAGGTTAAATTAATGCATTGCAGCTTCATGGGTTCTTTTTTCTTTCACATTTTATTCTGGTTAGATTTAAAGCAAACCTGGAGGGTGAAGGATACTTTGTTGATTTGAGTACCTAGAGTGTCTCTAGCACACTTTTATTTTTAACTTTCATTGTGAGCTTCAAAGACAAAGGCCAGAAGCACACAAAGAAGCCCACAGCAAGGCAGGCACGGCCAGGTCAGTGGTTCTCAAAGCACTGTCTCCTAACTTGCAGCATCAGTGACATCTGGGAACTCGTTAGGGAGGCAAATGCTTGGTCCTCAGCCCAAACCTACCGAGGTAGAAACTTCCAGGGAATAGGGAGGTTCGGGAATCTAGGTTTGAGCAAGCCCTCCAGCAGATGCTGACACAGGTCAGAGTTTGGGCACTGCTGCATCCGGGGAGGGGAAGGGAGTGCATGGGAGTACCCTGCAGGGGACACACGCTGGTGTTGGCACAAGGAGGAGCTGGGAAGGCAGCTAATTGTCTTGTGGCTTCTATAGACGGTGCTGGTGGGTAAATGAAGACCGTCAAAGCCATTGCGACACTGTTCATGCTAGCATAGAAGACTGGAAGCAACTCAAATCTCCGCCAACAGAGGGCTGGTCACATGAATTGTGGTGCATTCATGTGATGGGACACTGCGGTGTAAAAAGAATAAGAGGCTTGGGATACTTAGACACGAAAAACTTAAGGTATAATTAAATAAAGAAAAAAAGAGAAGTAAAAGAGTTTGCATGTTAACTTTGTATAAAAATAAGAAACCATTTGCAACAACATGGATGATAAATACTGTATGACCTCACTTATATGTAGAATCTAAAAAAATAAAAAATAAACTCAGACACTGAGAATAGACTGGTGGTTTCCAGAGGCGGGGATGGGGTAGGGAGGGAGTGGGTGAGGGGGGTCAGAAGGTACAGACTCCCAGCTGTCAGATAGATAGACACTGAGGAATGTAATGTACAGAGTGATGACTGTAGTTAACACTGTGTTGTATATATTTAGAAGTTACTAAGAGAGTAGGTCTTAAAACTTCTTATTGTAAGGAAAAAAATTATAACTATGTGAGGTGATGGTGCTAACTGAACTTACTGTGGTAATAATTTTGTAGTATATGTTACAAATATATATATCAATATATGATATATACAAATATATATACAGATATATACAAATATATACCAAATTATGTTATACACCTAAAACTAAACCAATGTTGCATGTCAATTATTTCTCAATAAAAATGGAAAAATAGAACTAAAGCTACAAATTTATATTTACTTGTATCTACAAGAAGCTCTGGACAGATAAATGAGGAACCAATAAGAGAGCTGTCTATGGAGGGGGAGTCGGGGTGGAAGGAGGCAGAGATAGGAGACTAACTTCTTACTGCACTTCCTTTCTAAAACATGACCAAACCTTACAAATATATCACCTGTTTGGAAAAAAGTGAAAATACATTAAAATGGTCCTACATGCAATTCAGAAGCAGAAGCACAAGAAGCTGCTTCTCAGAGAGCCAGGATGGTTGACATTTGACCCAAAGGCAAGTCCATCCTCCCTCCACAGGATGGACCGACCGAGGTCAAGGGTGCCAGGCTTAGCCCACACCCACTGCCTCTTCCCTCTAGCTCTAACCCTCCCCAAATGACTCAGGAGTTTTGGGGCCATTTGGACTTATTAAGGAGACTGAGACCATGAGTTTTCACTCTTGGTTACACCTTAAACTAATCTAGAAAGCTTTAAAAAACACCAATGTACTGCCCTGGCTGTGTAGTTCAGTGGATTGAGTGCCGGCCTGCAAACCTAAAGGTCACCAGTTCGATTCCCGGTCAGAGCACATGCCTGGATTGCAGGCTGGGTCTCCAGTTGGGGACATGCAGGAGGCAACCACACATTGATGTTTCTCTCCCTCTCTTTCTCTCTCCCTTCTCTAAAAATAAATAAATAAAATCTTAAAAAAAAACAACACAAAACCACAATGCCCAGGCCCCACTCCCAGGCCACCCAGAGCCCCTGGGTTGGGGCCTGGACGTTGATGTTCTAGAGCTCCTTGGTCATGGTTCTGCATCGCTGTCTTGGACCTTCTGAGTCAGTTCATTCATCCAGAAAGCTGGAGAAAGGAACAGAGGATATCCGGCAGCTTAAAAGAGGAGTTAACATATCCCATCCAACCTGTCAAGATCAAGTCTAAATGCAAAGAGTTTTCATCTGGCTTAATTAGGATACATGATCAAACTGTTCTTTCCCTTGGCAGCCCGATTCTGAAACGAAGCCCTGACATCACCAAATCGCCATTGACAAAGTCGGAGCAGCTTCTGCGGATAGATGACCACGATTTCAGCATGAGGCCTGGCTTCGGAGGTATGAGACGTGCACTCTTCAGGGTCGTCTTCTTTCTGTGGGTTCACCAGACTGTCTGTGGGCAAAAATCAAGCCGAGGGACCACCTAGCTTTGCCCTCCCTTAATCAGAACTGCCTTGGTTGTGCTTGGTGGACAAGGCACTGAGCCCACAGCATCCCTGGGCATCTGCCTGGCCCTGCCTGGGCTCTGCTGACAACTCTCAGGAGGTGTCTCTGGTTGGTGGCCAGGCCGAGCTGTCCTCAAGCCACTGTTTCTGGCAAGGGTGGCTAGGGATTGGTGAAGCCAGCAGCTGGCTGTGGGACAGGCAAGTGGGGGAGGACAGGACAGCTGCAGCTCAGAGCTGCCTCCTGGAAATGCTCTGAGTAACAACCTTGGACTAAATGTGGCCTCATCTGGGAGCTGGCAGACGGAACCCTGGGTACATATCTGAGGGCGGAGTGTGGACTGCTGGGTTTAATTAAATGAAAACAAATAGCTTGAAAAAATAATCATTTAGCACAGACAGATGCCAAAGCCCTTTGAAGCTCAGCCTGCCCTGCCAGATTTCAGCCCTCTTCGTGTCAAGTAGGGTTTTCGTCCTCATGGGTTTTATTTCCTGGAAAAAAAATATTTATTTTAGAAGTCATTCTCATGCCTTTTGTTTTTTCCAGTTACTTTTACCCAAAGAATAAACAGGTATAGAGGTCTCTATCAGTCCGTAATCTGCTGCTGTTGGGTTCAAACCCATCTTTCCACATGGAAGATCCAGGTGTGCTCCATGCCTGGCCCACACACCTGAAGGTGGGGTGAAAGGGGCAGGAATCCACTCCCATTACAATTTTTTTAAAATTTTTTACGTTTTATGAATAATAAGTTTTCATGGCCTAGAAATGCAAAAAAAAAAGTTAAAAATCTAACGGTTTCAAGGCCACCCTGGTGTCTAATGTCCCCCCTCCCTTCCCTGGAAGCTGCTCCATCACATGCCAAAGATGCAGGCCTGTGGCCCTGGCAAATCATTTGAATATGACTTTGGTCCTGGGTGCCTATTTACTCAGCATTGCCTTTCTCGTGGCCAGACAGAGGCATTGGCTTCTGTGATAAGAGAGTGCAAAATCAGGAGGGAAATATAAAAAATAAAGTGGATGACCTCACGCTAAGGAGTAACTCCTTAACTCAGTTCTGGTTCTGACCAGCTTTGACCTTGGTCTTATAGTACCTTTAGATGAGCGTGTGTAACCACTAGGAAGGCTATATATTAACCTCATTGTTTCAGAATCACCTGGGATGATTAAAAATATATATATTTTACCTTTGCTGGAATATTCCGGGGAGCCAGCCCATGATTCCATCCTTCCATCTGTGGTTTGACTTTAGCGTGGCATGTGGTAACACCAGACCTTCAAATCTGACATGACACTGAGGTTCCAGGGGAAATGCTCCCTACGCCTATATTCTTCAGAGTAAAAGTTTAAGTTAAAAGAATAAATGCTCCTACCATGCCCTGCCCACAGGCCCAGCCATTCCTGTTGGCGTGGATGTGCAGGTGGAAAGCTTGGACAGCATCTCAGAGGTCGATATGGTAAGTGCTTCTCTTTCTGGGCAAGGAGATCCACACAGGGCCTGTGCTGGGCCAGCGTTTGGCACACCCAGATTCACTGGGTCTCACAATTGCCCAGGTGGTGGGCATTTCCACACTCATGTTTAAGATGGCTCAAGAAGGTTGAGACACTTGCCAGAAGCCACCCAACTGGTTTGGAGCAGGGCCAGATGACTAAGTTGGTCTTCCTCTCTGGGGCCCAGGCTCCTGGCATCAAAGGCTCTTAAACATAAACAGCAGGGTCCAAGGTTGCAGCTGCCAAGCAGCCAGGCATATCCTCCTGCTGTGGAGTTTATCTGGTTGTGGAAATGCAGAAGCAGCAGAAATGTCCCTTTTTCTCTCCTTTTTAATGGGTTTAGATTTAAACAAAAATAGAACAGTCCAGAACTCCTTGGTTTGCAGGAGTTTTGAGGGCCTTACCTTAGTTTGCATTCCCCAAGAAGCAGACTTAAGACAGCGTTTTAACATAAGGTATCTATTTGGGAGGTGATTCCAGGAAACAAGAGAAGAGAATGGGAAGGTGAGACAGAGAAGGGAAGGAAGCAAAAACAGCACTGCCATCGAAGTGGTTACTGTTGGGGTGTGAAACACTGTCCCATTGGGGTACTCTGGGAGCCAGCACACAATACACCTCAGGGTTACCCCAACTGAGGGGCCAGGGAGCTGAGGCACTTACCCACTCTCCTCACCCCACAGCTCCACTCTCTGCTTGAGTGCTGCTTCCAGTTGCCTGAACTCACTGGCTTGCCCTGTGTGTGGGCCTGGGAGTCCTTAGGCAGTACTTAGGCAGTTCAGTTTCCCTCAGAGCTGGCAGCTGTTTCATTCCCAGCCAGGCGGCTGATGGCTCCACAGGGGTAGGGAATGTCTTGCTGACACCCACTTGTTCAGTGTGTGGGGTTCCCCTCTCGGCCCTCCCACCCCAGGATTTCACCATGACCCTCTACTTGAGACACTATTGGAAGGATGAGAGGCTGTCCTTCCCGAGCACCAACAACCTCAGCATGACGTTCGATGGCCGGCTGGTGAAGAAGATCTGGGTCCCTGACATGTTTTTCGTGCATTCCAAGCGCTCCTTCATCCACGACACCACCACGGACAACGTCATGCTGCGGGTCCAGCCCGACGGGAAAGTGCTCTACAGCCTCAGGTGAGGTCCTTCTCAGCCCCCCTCTGGGCCTTTTACCTGCAAGGTTTTTCATTTTTACACCTGAAGCACAGGAAGAAAGGCCAATCATTTGTCATAACCATGAAAGTCGTTGCTTCCACAATAGCTACTTTGCTTTTTGGCCTTGAATAGCTAGCTTCTAACTTTTCAGGAGCTGCCAACTTTTCAACATCAAGGAAGACTAACTTGTACACACAAGTAATGAATTACTCGGTCTTGGAAATGTCCTTGGAAAAACAACAACAAAAAAATACACTTGGAGAAATTTCCCAAGCTGATAGTTATGATTTATGTCCTATCCTGTATGCTACATTTCAATGGAAAAACTTTACTATAATAAAAGATTTATTTCTCTAGTGGGAGTCAGAGAAATAGATAATGCGTTCTTTTCAAAGACTTCCCTCCTTTAACTCTCTGATTCCCACTGGTTACATTTTAGAATCTTTTTACATGTAATGGTGATAGACATAACACACTTTTAGGTTTAATCTGCTTTCCTTAGGCAATCCCTTTCTTAAGTCTAGACAATCAACAAAACAACAAATCAAGCCCTGGTTTGTAGCACTTGCCCGTTTCTGTAGTGCAGATACCTCCCACCATGGCTGATTTCAAGTCACTAACCTGATGTCACTGAGTGAATGCAGAGTTGGGGAGAAATGGGGGCTGGCACACCTTTGGATAGTATTTCCACCATATAAATATAGTAGATGTAGGTAACTTCAGAAGTGTAGATAATAAAATGTAGTAAAATAACTAGGAAGTAGTAAGTTCTGAATATTTATTACTTTATTTTTTAGTATAACTTATTTAGTTTTGAGTGTGTATAACTTAATTTTAATAATGTTTAACAAAACACTTGCAAACCTCCTGAAAATCTAGGCATCAGTCCCAAGAGCCAGCAGATGTCTGACCTGAGTGCACTGATGTGACCGCAGGAGGCAGGACAGAGGAAACAAGAGCATGGACACCCATGTGGCCAGAGTCAAAGTTGCCAGTGAGCCTCCTTGTGCCTTAAAACAGACGATTTGGCTTTTTATGGCAAATAAAATCATGGGTTTGTTGGTTTTAAAAGTGAGGAGGAAGGCCTAAATTACTGAAGACTACCGCTTTGAGATTTATTCTGGGAAACCCACAGAGTACCTGGGTATTGTCAACTCTGCCAGCAACAGGTTACCTCCTAGAACACGTACTAATATACCATCCTCCTACCTCATCCATTCATTGATTAATTAACAGGACACATTTTTATTACAAGCATTCTGGGTGGCACCCAGAGTTGTGTAAATTGAAGCTCTGCCATGTCCTGTCTTAAGCTCTGGGGACATAAAATGAAGTGATATGTGATTGCCCCTAGTGTGACTTTAGGATAGTGGAGGACATAGACATGGGACCAAATGACTAGAATGTGAGTAGAGGTATGGACCCATGCGGCCAGTGGAGGGGCAGGGAGAGAGACAGGTAACAGGATGGTGACTGAAGTTTCCTAGGCACCAAGATACAATGATAGGTGAATTCACAAATGAGATGCCCCACCATGCTGGTAGATTTTTTAAAGGAAATCTTGAAAAACCAATTCCATGGCTCTTGAACTCCCAGTCAACTTCAAGATATAAAAAAGTGAAAGATGTGGAAGGAAGAAAAGATTTGGGAGATTTTCCTTGGGAGAGGGCTGTGGGGACGCCATGAGTGGGCCTGTACTGGGACCTCTCAGAGAGCTTGGCACATGTGCCCACAGCTGGGACCCAGTTACTCAGAGGATAAGAGAAGACCTGTCTAACCAGCCCGGAGGAGAGCCAGGAGAAGTTTTCACTGTGGTGGGATCAACCTGCACTCCCAGTGTTGTTGGGAATAGTTACCTGCATGTGGAATGGAGGGCGGGTGGGTGAACCAAGAGCGGGAGGTGGGGGTGGGGGGTGGGGGGGAGTAGCTGCTGGAGAATGAAGGTGGCCAGCAATGGGAGGAAAAGCCCAGGAAAGAAAGTGTCAGATTCAACCACGGAGCAGGCCTAGAGATTGCAAAGCCACCTAGCCAAAGAACAGTCCAGCTGCTGCCTCCTTCTCTCTTCTCACTTCCGCTCATGATCATCTTCCGATCAGAGATGGGCAGAAACTGACCTCTCAAACGCCAGCTTTGTACTTCAGCTGGGAGGAGGAGAAGTCTCAGTTCGAATGAAGTTTGAAGTCTTGGTTAACACCTTGGACCAAAATTCTTTTCATTTCTGAATTGAGATGTGTTTCATTACTTATGAGGGTTTTGATACTCTATTACATGAGAGCAAGCAAAAAAATCACAGGACTGCCAAGTTTCCATTGAAAACAAGGGAAGAACCTCCAAAGAATCAGTTTAAAGGGACCTGAGGAAGCAAAAACAGAAATGGGTGAGATTACATCACAGATCGTGCTGCTTCAAGGTGCAGGTTAACAATGGAAAAGCCTCAAGTCAGGGCGTACAGAACGAGTCTGCTAAGCTCCCACCACCAGCGTGACCCGTTTATCAGCATTTCCAGGGGAAATGGGACTGTCCATCTGCTAATAAAACAGAACCCCTCCCAGGACACAAACATTCCACATTAAATAGAATGGGAAAAACAAGACAAATAATTGGATAATTCAGTTTCAAGAAAGCTCTTTTCCTTGAAATATCCATTTGAATTAAAAGTGATTTTTTTTCTTTTTGGCCACCAATTATGTATATAATTCCCACAATATCTACATAGCTAATTTTCTGCAGTTTTAGAAAAAAATAGTGTGTTCAACACCAGCCATGTTAGTCATGTCTGGCTGTAAGATTCCCCACTGGGTGGGAGAACTTTCTTCTCTGACTGATGATCCGTATTTGTTTATTCTTTAATGCAGAAGCTTATTTTCCCATGTAAGTTCTGGAACAAAGCCATTAGATGCTTACATGTTGGTACAATAAGATCTTCCAGTGTTTTTCCATTACTATGGTCTCCATGGAGTTATGCAGTAAAAATATCTATGTCTACTAGTGGGTATTATTATTATTATCAATATAAAATATCAACATTGTAAAAAAAGTGCTGCGTTTGACAGCTGGCATTAATTAATGTTTCTGAAACATTGTACACAGATATCGATTATCAATATAATCAATAAGAGAACAGAAGAACTTGAATTTACCTTAAACAGGGGAACAAAACAGGCACACCTTGGAGATACTGCATGTTCAGTACTAGACGACCCCAGTAAAGTGAGTCATACTCTTTTTGCTGGTGGAAGGTCTTGCCTTCAATGTGTAAAGATTCACATCTGTGAAGCACAATCAAATTAAGCACAATAAAATGAGGTATGCCTGTAAAGGTATGGTGTTACGGTTTCTTTCAAGAAACAATACCATGTGACTTTTTATCTCACATTGCTATATTGATTGAGACCAGGGCTTCTTTAAAATGCTTGAATGTGGGTGGAGGTTGCCGAGGCATTCTGTTTGCCTCACACTGATCCTGGGCTTAAACTTAAAAGCTAAAGAGAACTCCAAGGAGGGTATCACTCACAAACGACTCATCCAAATCCTGACACGTTGCTTATGGGTTATGAGAGGGAGGCAGTTATACTGGAAGGAAACAGAGGCCATTTCTGTTTGTTTTAACATTCTGCACTTGTATTTTGCATCCTCTGAAAACCTGGACCTTGTCTTCTTGTTTCTAGGGTTACAGTGACAGCAATGTGCAATATGGATTTTAGCCGATTTCCCCTGGACACACAAACGTGCTCGCTTGAAATTGAAAGCTGTGAGTAGACTTGGGCCAGACATTAGCACCCAGCTCCTAGGTAATTCTGAGCACCTCTGACTTTCAGCAGCTGGAACAGCATGTGATCCTGATTCATCACTATGCTTTTAAAGTGACTTTTTAGACTGAAGCCAAGTCTAGGGCAATTTTTAAAAATCAGAAGTAGATGTAGGACTAAAATCTTCTATGCCCATAATTGACCCTTTTAATGCCTATGGCAATGGTTTTAAATTTTGTTCTGTGTAAACTAGAGGTTTTGGGGAGTCTCCCAGTGTCACTGCCCAGGGAGGGATAGAGTGGGCTCAGCAAATTCGGGTATCCTGCCAAGTCCCTGGCTCAACACTCATACACACGCTCCAGCCAGAGAGTTCTTTTCTGATCTGTTTTATTGCTGTTATGAATAAGATTTTGTTGAAGAAAGGATTTCCTAGAAAAGTGAAACACGAGGCCCCAGGAAGAGCCAGGCAGAGACAGCAAGTGGTGAGGTCTGGCCTCTCATATCTCTAGTTCTCTGCATACCTGTTCCATCCACCAATCCCTGCCCAGCTGCCTCCTCTGATGGGCGTGGTCTGGATTCGTAACCCCAGCTCGTACCTGGCTCCTGAACCAGCACATGACCACTGGCACTTCCCAGCTGTCAACGTCCTAATGAGAAACCTCGTTGCCCCAGCGCACCTTCGTAAGTCTGCCTGGGCTTGTGGCAGTGGATCAGGTGTCCCTTGGTTCCAATCATTTAGCAAGGAATGCAAGGGCCAAAGGGACAGCTCTGCAGGGCACTAAATGTGGGGAGATAAACCCCAAACCAAGGGAGTGACTACCGACTGCACAGTGGCCGGACGCCTGCTCTGTCATTTAAGCCTCGCGAGATCCCCGGGAAAAGGTTAGTGTTCTCTCCATTGTACAAGGGAGGGATGTAACTTCCTTGAGGACACAGTGCGAAGAAGGACTAAGCTCGTTGGCTCCAGAAGCTTATTTTCCCCAGCACACCCGGGCATCTCCATCCGGCATTAGTGTCCTCCAGGTTGCATCAGCCAGGTTCCACCAGAGAAGCAGAACCACAAGAGACACATAGTTAGAGACTTATTGCAAGGAATTGGTTACAGGAGCCTGGAGGCTGACACGGCAGGTCTGACGTTCTGTCCTGCCGGTAAGGAATGGGAAAGCTGGGTGCTCTGGGCAGGATCTGACCCTGCCGTCTAAAGGTGAAATTTCTTTGTGTTTGGGGAACCTGGGCCTGCTCTTAAGGCCTCTCAATTGATTGGAACAGGCCCACCCAGATTATCCTGGATCATCTCTTTTACCGGAAGTGAACGGGTTGAGTAACTGGGTACTAGAGCCTAGCGCAAGCAGACACGCAAAACAGACCATAACACAGGTTGAGGGTCAGAAATACAATAAAAGAGAAGAATAAAATACAGCCTCAGGAGGCCCTGGAAAGAACTGTTTACACATGAACAGACTGGACTGGCATCTCGGTTTGGTTTTATCTCTGTTCTGCTTGGGCTGCAAGGTAGGTTTGCTCAGCTGGAGCAAGCAGTGCGCTCACCTAAAGTGGGCAGGAGGTGGGGAATGGTAGTGCGGGAGGGAACGATCTTCATGGGGGGATCTCTTGGATGTCACCCCGAGTAGGAGCAACTGGAAGCCTACAGAAAAGGGACATGTTCTGCTCCTGTCTCTTTAGGGGTCCTCTCTTCCTAGAATGCAACCCTTATTACCTGAGAGTGATGAAGTGATGTGCCATCAATGATGCATCACTACACTTTGAAAGGAAAGGGCTAAATCACCCTTGGTTAGACGGCTGAAAACGATATGCAATTTTGCCATTATTTAACCATTTTTGATCTAAAAAACAGCAATTTCATTTGGTTTAACTGAATAAATGGCAGGCTGAATTGTAGGGTGAGCCCTTTCGCAGGAATTATGAGCGTTTAGACATGAGAGCTTTGCTCTGATGACTTCTGAAAGACTGGGGAGAATTAAATTTGTCTTTTTGGATTTTGTTTTGCTTTATTTAGTAGACTTCAGTTTGTTTATTCCGACAATGGTATTACAATCCTAACAATTTGTGTTGGGAATCGGGGACGGGGGGTGCCACGTCCACAGAACCACACAGACAGGCTTGTCTTCCCACTGCCACGTGCCTCAGGCTCTCCTATCTTTCCAGATGCCTATACAGAAGACGACCTGATGCTGTACTGGAAAAAAGGCAACGACTCCTTAAAGACAGATGAGCGGATCTCGCTCTCCCAGTTCCTCATTCAGGAATTCCACACCACCACTAAACTGGCCTTCTACAGCAGCACAGGTGGGCATGGGGTGGGCTGAGGGTTGGCCAAGTGGTAGCCTGCCCGGGATGGGTCAGCCTCTATTTTAGGAGAGGTGTGAACTGGGCCACTGGAGTTAGACACAAAAGATGAGAATCCTAAATGAGATCTAGAGGGTGGTAAGCATTGGGCGGAGGCGATTTTTTGATGCCATCAAAGCATCAGAAGTGATCATCTAGAAATATCAATTAGGGCTGATACATAAGCCATGTGAGGAGGTTGATCTGAGACAATCACTTTGCCAGTTTAGCATCAGGCATCTCCCCACTGACGTGATTACCAGACTCCACTCTTCCGAGGCAAGAAACTGTCTGATTTCCGTCCTGTCGTTTTCCCTCCACATTCTCTCTGCTTCAGCCAGGCCCTCTGGGCCAGTCTAAAGCAACCCTCTCTTACTATACTGTTTGCACAGGTCCTCCTTGTGACCTTCTTGTGAGCTGCAGTGCAAGAACTACTGGTCATTTTCCTGTGGGCAATGTTTTTTGAACCAAGGTTCCAGACAAGCTTGCTACCTGCTGTTGCCTGAGGGTATGCTCTGTGGTCTTCCCTCTGGTATCTGAGGTTCACACTCGCCAACCCTTGCCTCTTTCTTGACTAACCACCTTTCAGGATGATTTTGCTCAAATCTTTATGCAGCTTCTATTGCAAAAAACATTTTGTGATTGACTACACAGGGAAGTGCAAGTCTTCTGATCTAAATGTAGGGTGCCATTTTACTTCCAGCACATGATGGCGATCTAGCACGTCTTATCTTCTGTATGTATCACCCATGAATCTTGGTTCTTCGGGGGACCCCATTCCTTTGGTCTTTAGCATTCTGACATCCCCTCTTGTCTTAGTTTATTTGGGCTGCTATAACGAATACCATAGACTGGGTAGCTTCTAAACAACAGAAATTATTTCCCATAATTCTGGAATCTGGGGAGTCCAAGACCAAAGTGCTAGCAGATTCAGTGTCTGATAAGAGCCCACTTCCCTTCCTAGTTCACAGGCAGCCACCTTCTCGTTGCGTCCTCACGTGGTGGAAGGGGTGAGGGAGCTGACTGTGGTCTCTTTTATGAGGGCACTAGTCCCATTCATGAGGGCTCCACCTTCATGACCTAATCACATCTCAAAGGCCCCACCTCCTATACCATCACATCGGGTGTTAGGTTTCAACATATGGATTTTTTGGGGTGGAGGGACACAAAACATTCAGTCTATAGCACCACACAATCACTTTCAGGAACTGTTATAATGATAAACATCGCATTATAATTGTCCAGGATGCCAAGTTTTCCAATTAATGTTCCCAAGTCCCCTTTTGATTTTCAGCCCTTGTTATCTCAAGCTTACCCTGCCCTTTCCTTTTCCTTTTGTTGCTCTCCCATTCCTTCCCATTCCTCCACGCCTGTATTCCCTGTAAAGAACACAAAGGCCAAATTGAAGCACAGCTGGACCTGTGATTGCTGACTCTGTTCCTAAAGCAATCTTATGTTCAGCTTTGTATTTTAACTTAAAATACATTTTCTTCCATAAAAAAATCCAAAGGGGGTTGTTTAAACCTGTGCCTCTCAAACTTTGATGTGCATGTGAATCCTGTGGGGAGTGTTGCTAAAAGGAGACTCTGGTTTAGTAGATTCAGGGGGACCAAGAGCCCACAGCTCTAAGCTCCTAGGTGGTGGTGATGCCGTGTGGTCCTGTCCCATCGTGTGAGTAACAGGAGTCTTAAATGGCCTTCTCAGTTACCTTTATGTATAGAACACGCGTCAATGGTTTCCTGAGATGGATTCATCCAGGGGGTGTGGGTATCACACATTCACTCTGTTCCGTGGTTTTTCTCACCTTCACTTTGTAAAGGCATGTTAGGGTTCCAGTGCAGTGCCTAAGGCATTTATGATTCCCTGAACAGAATTTGTTTTATGAAGGAGCTAAGCAGCCATGGTGTGTACTGTCTCTTCTTCCCTGTGTCCCCCAGGCTGGTACAACCGTCTGCACATCAACTTCACGTTGCGTCGCCACATCTTCTTCTTCTTGCTCCAGACTTACTTCCCCGCCACCCTGATGGTCATGCTGTCCTGGGTGTCCTTCTGGATTGACCGCAGAGCTGTGCCTGCCCGAGTGCCCTTAGGTAAGGAGTATTTCAAGTGCACATTGCAGGCATCTGAAAATACAAGTAATTTCTTCCAGATAAAACCCTTCATTTCAAATTGGCCCTAAACCACTGTTGGCATTATAACTTGAAACACTTCAAGTTCTTTATTCACAGGTAAAGTGCCATTACTAAAAATCTAGTAGAAAAGCTGTTTCCAGGTGCCCATGCAAACCTCCCATCTTTAGTTCGTTTGAGCCTGGGTTGGGGTGGGTGATCCTGCTCTGTGGGTGCTTTCTCTGCCCACCTGCATAAGGAAGTCACTGTACAGAACAGGGTTTCTCAAAAGTGACCCAAAGAATCTTTGTGACAGAATTTCCAATGGAAATTTTTTAAAAGAAGAATCCTGCATATCATCTACAGGTATAGATTCAGAATCCTGAGAGAGGACCAGGAATCTGCACGTTTAACATGCTCTCCCATTAATTCGTATGTGCACTCACGTCTGAGAACCTGCTTGCTGTGCGATCCGTCCATAGCTATCTGCCAGCAACTCTCTTCCCCATTTTCAATGTTGCACCCACCCAATCACATGCTACCATTGCTGAGACGGTTTGGGGACAGGGCGACCCACCAGGTTTTAGTGAAACTGGATTGGAGCTGGCCCTTAAGATGACCCCAATCCTCTGTGATTTGTTGTTTTGCCAAGCAAATGTTCTGAGCTTAATTTGAAATTCTGGGCAAATTTCCACTGACAGATGACCTGTCCGTTAACAGTTGTTCTGTAGCTTAAACAGTTACTATGCCCCCACAAATAAAAATACACACACACACACACACACACACACACACACATTCTAATTTTAAACACTTGTCTCTGATCAATGAGGTTACCATCATCATCCTTGATAAAATGGACATTGCTGAACAGGCAGGCAGGCCCAGCTTGCAGGGGAGGGGGCGCCAGAGTCACCCTGACAGTTGATACAGGCCTGGGACTGCAATACTAGATGAGAGCAACAAGGACACAAATAATAAAATAAACCTTGTGTGCTTTTTTTCCTTTTTTAGAGAAGTAGTTACAAGAAACATAATGTACCTGCTCGTATATGTAATCTTTGCTTTAACAATTGAATGGAAATAAATGTCTTGCTGCCAAAATGTCTGGGTCTCTCAGCAAAAAGATCAGGTGCAATGATATGGGTGCAATGATGAGCAAGCAGGTATATGAAGGGGAAAGGCTGATCTTGACGGGTGGAGGAACAGGAGAGGCTGCATAAAAGCTAAATCTTGAAAGGGGATCAGGTGTTTGCTGAACAAAGGGGCAGAGATGGAGACACTGTAGGCTGAAGGAGCAGGAGGGATGAAGAGGAGAGGCATGAAGTCTTCTGGTGTGCTTGGTGAAAGACAACAGCTATTTCTCTCTCTTTGTAGGTATCACCACGGTGCTGACCATGTCCACCATCATCACGGGCGTGAACGCCTCCATGCCCCGTGTCTCCTACATCAAGGCCGTGGACATCTACCTCTGGGTCAGCTTTGTGTTTGTATTCCTCTCGGTGCTGGAGTATGCAGCCGTCAACTACCTGACCACAGTGCAGGAGTGGAAGGAACGAAAGCTTCGGGAGAAGGTGACTTTACTATGACCTAAAGTGTCCACTCAGGGATGCAGCCTGATCTAGCTCTGGACCTTGGGCAGGTCAGGTGTCCTCTGTAAAATGGGGTAGTGACACACCCTCCTCCACCTTCTTTTGTTTTGTTTTTTGTTTGTTTTTGTTTTTTAAAATATATTTTATTGATTATGCTATTACAGTTGTCCCATTTCTCTCCCCTTTATTTCCCTCCGCTCTGCACAACCCCTCCCACCCTCATTCCCCCCTTTAGTTCATGTCCATGGGTCATATATCTAAGTTCTTTGGCTTCTACATTCCCTATACTATTCTTAACCTCCCCCTGTCTATCTTCTACCTACCATTTATGCTACTTATTCTCTGTACCTTTCCTCCTCCTCCCCCTCCCACTCCCCCTCTGATAACTCTTCATGTGATCTCCATTTCTGTGATTCTGTTCCTGTTCTAGTTGTTTGTTTAGTTGTTTTTTTTAGGTTCGGTTTTTAATAGCTGTGAGTTTGTTGTTACTTTACTGTTTATATTTTTTCTTCTTTTTTTTTAGATAAGTCCCTTTAACATTTCATATAATAAAGGCTGGGTGATGATGAACTCCTTGAACTTGACCTTATCTGGGAAGCACTTTATCTGCCCTTCCATTCTAAATGATAGCCTTGCCAGATAGAGTAATCTTGGATGTAGGTCCTTGCCTTTCATGACTTTGAATACTTCTTTCCAGCCCCTTCTTGCCTGCAAGGTTTCTTTTGAGAAATCAGCTGACAGTCTGATGGGCACTCCTTTGTAGGTTACTGTCTCCTTTTCTCTCGCTGCTTTTAAGATTCTCTCCTTATCTTTCATCTTGGGTAATGTAATTATGATGTGCCTTGGTGTGTGCTTCTTTGGGTCCAACTTCTTTGGGACTCTCTGAGCTTCCTGGACTCCCTAGAAGTCTATTTCCTTTGCCAGATTGGGGAAGTTCTCCTTCATTATTTGTTCAAATAAGTTTTCAATTTCTTTCTCTTCCTCTTCTCCTTCTGGCACCCCTATGATTTGGATGTTGGAACGTTTAAAGATGTCCTGGAGATTCCTAAGCCTCTCCTCATTTTTTTGAATTCTTGTTTTTTCATTGTGTTCTGGTTGAATGTTTCTTTCTTCCTTCTGGTCCACACCATTGATTTGAGTCCCGGTTTCCTTCCCATCACTGTTGGTTCCCTGTACATTTTCCTTTATTTCACTTAGCATAGCCTTCATTTGTTCATCTGATTTGCAACCATATTCAACTGATTCTGTTAGCGTCCTGATTACTAGTGTTTTGAACTGTGCATCTGATAGGTTGGCTATCTCTTTGTTGCTTAGTTGTATTTTTTTTCTGGAGCTTTGATATGTTCTTTCATTTGGACCATTTTTTTTTTGGTCTCAGCATGCCTGAGTAAGGGGCGGAGCCTTAGGTGTTCACCAGGGCGGGGCAACCCATGCTGCTGTGTAGTGACGCTGTTTGTGGGGGAGGGGTCTGAGAGACAACAATGGCGCTTATTCCACTCTCTGCTGGTTTTCAGTCACTTCCCCCACTACCCACAGTCAAATTGGGCCCTGCTGGTGCTGATTCCTGGGTGGGTGGGCTTGTGTACGCTCTAGGACCCTGTGGGTCTCTCCAATGAGCTCTCCTGTGAGGCTAGGAGTTTCTCCTGCTGCCGCCTCAACCCCCACAGGTGTTTCCAGTCAGAGATTTAAAGCTTTATTTCCTGGTGCTGGGACCTGGGTTGCGTGGTCTACCTCGCTCCCCAGTTGTTCCTCCTAGTTTATCCGCACGTGGGTGTGGGACTGCCCGGTCTGCCAGCCGCCACCTCGCCTGGTCCACCAGCCGCAGCCTTGCCGTGAGTTGTCTCCACCCCTCCTACCGGTCTGGATAAATGTTTCTTCTTTAACTCCTAGGTTGTTGGACTTCCATACAGTTCAATTTTCTGTCCGTTCTGGTTGTTTTTTGTTTTTAAATTTATTGTTGTCCTTCTTTTGGTTGTGCGAGAAGGCACAGTGTGTCTGCCTGCGCCTCCATCTTGGCCAGAAGTTCCTCCTCCACCTTCTTTATGGGGTTGGTGTGAAGAGCAAACAAAACAGTATGTTGAAGCAGCGTGAGATTTACTCTGGGCTGCATCTCTCATTCATTCAAACATTTACACAGCACCTACTGTATACCAGGAGTTGCTAAGACAAGTTAAGTGAGGCATTGGTCCCTTTAATGTTGGCGTTGTCCATGGTGATAAACATAAATGACAATTCAACATGGCAGAACAAATTACTTATGAACATAGAAGTGCAATAGTAAAAGCAGCTTCCAGGGAAACACATACTACATTCTAGGACATTTTTCTTCATATGTGATCTGAAACATCTCTCATCATTTTCCAGATTACTTTCCCTCCCACCTGATTTGCCTTTCTTCCTCCTGGCTGTAGAAAACTCTAACCATATGGTAGCAAACTATTGACACAAAGCCATGCCTTTCAAATCTCCCCTCCCCCACCCTCTTTGTCTCTCAATATCGTATCTGTAGACATTTTTATCAGGGCTGCTATTAGTTAGTGACCTTGAGTAGAACAAGTTGATACTCTGATCAAGAACATTCTTCTTGGTCTCTGGTTTGATGTGAAGTTTCCTAAGAGTTGACTTGTAGACGTCAGTTAAACAAAAAAGAAGACCTGCTCTATTGGAATGTTTACAGTGCCACCGCCATTATTTTCCCATCCCCACCCCAACTGGGAATAAAAGAAACCAGAAGAAGGCCATCCCCTCCACTCTGCAGTGGCTGAAGGGCTTCTGAGAGATGAGGCTGAGCCTGCATCCCAACATGTGTTTGCTGTGTTCGCAGTTTCCCTGCACCTGTGGATTGCCTCAGCCGCGTGCTGTCATGCTGGAAGGCAGCTACGGCAACGTGGAGGTGAATGACCTGGGCAACTACATGCCAGAGAATGGCGAGAAGCCAGACAGGATGATGGTGCAGCTCACGCTGGCCTCTGAGAGTAGCTCCCCCCAGGGGAAAGGTCGGAGGAGCAGCTACGTGAGCCTGAGGATCGACACCCATGCCATTGATAAGTACTCCAGGATCATTTTCCCAGCGGCGTACATTTTATTCAATTTAATATACTGGTCGATTTTCTCATAGATGCCTGTAGGTCTGTACATCTCACATTCTTGTGTGTGCACTACAGAAGTGTCTGTGTGATAAAAAGTAAGGTTATGAAAAAAAAGTTCCCAGTACCCACCCTGGTCCAGCTTTCCAAAACTACCTTGACACTTCCTGCTTTAATTGCACTCAGTAACATCTGCTGTGCACACAGCATGGCACTAGGTGCTGCAGGAATACAACACCCATAGCCACCGATGGCAGGTGTTCCTGGATCTCCTGGAAACATACTGCCAGCGTTGTGGGCACACTGTAGTTCAACCTCTTTTCGGCCCTAGATGCTTATTCACGTGAATAATTTCCTTTATGTGAGCATTACGTCCTTTGGACTAGGTGGAATTGGGATACACCTTAGATCATTTGTCTGAAACATACCGGCACCTAAAAATCCCATTAACCAAAATTCATGCTTCAGTTTATCGTTTATTACCCATTTTGATATATTGCCTCATGTTTATTTTAATACAAGGCAATAATAATATTCCTACTTATATTTACATCCTGTGGTTCATGAGGTTTCATCTCTTCACAAGGAAAGCTCTTTAGATTGGTGCAGTTGCTTCTGCTTTTGGTAGCAATTTCGCTGGCAGGGATACGTTGAAGAAAAGGACGTATGCATGCATTTTGTCAGTTCCGTCATAGAGAGAACTGGGCTAGAAAACTTGTGTTTAAGAGTTCCCTGTTTTATAATTACTGCTTCACGTATCTCTGCCTTGGGGCGAGTCCTAGTTCAAAGTGAAGTTCTTCCTCAGTAATGAGATATTTTCACTGAGGAACTTGGGAACATACTGTTCTTTTTTACTGCATAAACATTTCAAGGAAATGCATAATTTGGGACTACCTGTTAACTTATTAGGTTGAGAAGTACTCACATGGTTTCTGAAGAGAAAAAGAACAACAAAAAGCAAAAGAAATGAGAAGACATCACTGGACATCTGCATTTCTATTCAGGGGATACCAGCATTTTCTATGAACCAGAAAACAATGGCCACCAATGTCAGGGCATGGGAGAAAGGACATGGGTACTGTATTATTTTAAACAAGTAGTTGCTTATACTACATACCTATAGGATCAACCTCCACTAAACTTACCCGAACAGCACTTGTTTGAAACTCACTTTAATAAAGTGAATGCTGTACATAATAGTGTGATTTTAATTCAAGTTAATTGACTAATCCTTTACACTAATAATATCATGGCATTTTTTCATGTGCAGGGAGGGCCATATACTTAATTCCCATATGGAAAAAAAAAGCATTTGCACAAATCCTAATTGAAGGTAATCTCCTATTTCCCCCAATGAAAGCTCACCAAAAGATAGTTTTTTGACATGCAAGTAAATAAAAGGATATAGAAGAAATAGTTAATTGTTAACATTTAATATTAAAAATTATTTTTAAAACATTACTTTGTAAGGCTTATTTTACAAAACAGTTTCAATCAAACTCCTCACAGACGTCTTCGCCAGGGGCTTCTTCCTCCCGACCAGGGCCACTTTGAATCACCTAGCAGGTGTCCAGGGTGCATCATCTGAACCTCCACCTACCTCGTTTGGGAAACTCCACAATTTGAGCCGGCACGTAAGTTGCTGTATTAGCCTGCCTGAGCTGCCATAGCAAAGCACCATAGACTGGGTGGCTTAAACAACAGAAATTTATTTTCCCACCGTTCTAGAGGCTGGAAGTCTAAGATCAAGGTGCTGGCAGGCTTGCTTTCCCTGAGGCTGCTCTCTTTGGCTTGTGGATGGCCACCTTCTTGCTGGGCCCTCCCGTGGTCGTTTTCTCTGAGTGCGTGCATCCTCGTCATCTCTTTCTTTTCTTACAAGAACAGTTATCATATTGGATTAGACCCTCACCCTTATCATCTCATTTAATCTTAATTCACCTTAACCTCTTTAAAGGCTCCACCTCCAAACACAGTTACATGGATTGGGGCAGGACAGGGGGACACAATTCAGTCCATAACAGATGACCCTGGGAATTACTCATTTGCATAGCAGTTCATCTGTTACACCTTATAGGTATTCACTCTTGATCTTTAGACAAAATGATTACATTGGTATCTTTTTTTTAGGTGATCTTTAAAACTGACATCTACCTTGGTGATTGCGAAGAGTAAGTGATTGCCTTGACTGGTGTTGTGGGCCAGGTCCCGAGTTGGGGGTGGGCAAGAGACAACTGATTGATGTTTCTCTCCCTCTCTTCCTCCCTCCTTCCCCTCTCTCTATAAAAAAAATAAATAGAATCTTTTTTTAAAAAAGAACAATTGATTACATTTATATAAAAATTTTTGGTACCTCTTCTAGAGAATCTCTCAGGTGATCTCTACAACCAGTTAAAACTAACACTGACTGAGGTCATTTCCATGTGAATGTTTTCTCAAGGCAGTCCTTTGCTGTCAAAGCTGTCAAGCATGTGATTAAGAGACAGAAAACCCACATATAAGCACCTTCTTTTCTGATGGGTAATTTTGGAGAAAACTTCACCATATAAGCACTTAATAAACGTTCGCAGCCATGACTAGAAAACAGGAATATTTGGTTAACACTATTGTCTGGTTAATAGGTAGTTACCATATGGCCATATTGAATAATTTAGTTTATTTAATTTATTTTTAAAAAGATTTTATTATTTATTAACAGAGGGAAAAGGGGGGAGAAAGAGAGGGAGAGAAACATCAATGTGTGGTTGCCTCTTCTGTGCCCCCCTACTGGGGACCTGGCCCACAACCCAGGCATGTGCCCTGACTGGGAATTGAACTGGCGGCCCTTTTGTCCTCAGGCCAGCACTCAGTCCACTGATCTACACCAGCCAGAGCAATTTAATTTATTTTAGAAGTTAAAATACTGTGAAATACACTTGAAAATAATATCAAGCAATTTATTATCTGCCTGGTAGTTTGGAAGACATTTCAAGATTTTGAGGGTTTCCTATCCCTGTTGTGACAAATGCAGACAACATAAAGATGTGCAGAGTGTTAGCTAGGAGAGAGCTGGGGTTAGAGCAGCTTCCTCTTAATGACAATGTGCTCTTCCTGTGTTACACATTCTTAGCCAATATTCTTTCGTTTTTTATAATTCATGTTTTATAGAGAAGAGCTGTGATGCTGGATTTTAGAAAGAAAAATGGTGTGTTAATAACAATGAAACTTCCCATTTGTAAAACCCAACTTTACAAAAAAGTATTTTCACACACACTATTTCATTTGAACTTGAATGAACTTGAATGAGGCAATTTTAAAGGCCGAGAAAGGCTGACTGGCCCCTAACCCAATTCTCATTCACCTTATTACAGATAATGAATACGGAACAAGTAAACAGTCATCACAATGTATAAACTTCAATATGAGGACGTTTTTTACAGATAATGAATACTGAACAAGTAAACAGTCATCACAATATATAAACTTCAATATGAGGACTTTTTTTACAGATAATGAGTACTGAACAAGTAAACAGTCATCACAATATATAAACTTCAATATGAGGACGTTTTTTTAACCAATCACAGGCACCTTTTCACTCATTCACTCACTCATCCATTCATTCATTCAAAAGTAATACTGTTCAAGACCAGTGTTTCTCAAACCACCTGTGGTGAAGGACCACCTTGTTCTATTATTTCAAACTCCCAACCCATAAGCTTTGCGTGTGGTACACTTTTTTCAAGTGGAGATCCCTCACAAAGCCCAGGCCTGCGCCTGCATTCACCCTCTAGGAACGTGGACTCGCTGGGCTGACCACGGAGCCCAGCACTGCGTGTGGATGAAACCACAACGTGCACATTAACACACGCAGAGAGAGAACACTTTCACTGGATGTTGTGAACAACTGTGTTACAACTAAATTTCAGGTGTTGTCCGATATGGGAACTGTCAGTACCTACAGTAGTAAGTCAGTCCGTTATCCAATGTACATCGATAATTTTAGAGTAACATTATTTAACTCACTTTAGTATTATCACAACTCTCAAAATAAATGGATGCTTTAACTTTTCAATTCCATGTTCTGAGTTTAATTTTCATCTATTTTCTTTCAATTGTTTTAGTATTAGTACCTTTGTGTGGAAAGAGACACCTTTATGTTTCTTGAGACCAGAGTATTTTATCAATGCTCTCTGGTTTACCTCAAAAACAATTTGTATATTGGTGAGGTTAGTGGGTTTCTTTGGGTAGCTCATATAGCTCTGTACATACACACTATTTCCCATTGTGACAAATCACGTGCATTTTGTAGGACACCTGGCTGGCCTTGACCATGAAAATTGAACAAAGGTAACTGGGTCTCCTTGAGAATAAAATCCATGCCTTGCTAAGTGAGAGTAACTTAGGTGAGGTACCCAACCATTCAACTCTACCTTGTATCTGTAATGGGAGGTAGAAATGAAGGAAGCTTTTACCTTTTTCATTTTTTATGATTTGCAAGTTTTAATACTTTGTTCAAAACAACATACAGTTGACCTTCGAACAACACTGGTCTGAACTGCCTGGGTCCAGTCACATACAGATTTTTTTCAATCCATATATTGTAAAAATTTTTGGAGATTTGTGACAATTTAAAAAAACTAGCAGATGAAACATAATTTTCTTAAAATATTTTCTCTAGTTTACTTTATTGTAAGAATACGGTATATAATACATACAATTACGTTAATTAACTGTTTATATTATTGGTAAGGCCTCTGGTCAACAGTAGGCTACTAGTAGTCAAGTTTTGGGAGAGTCAAAAATTGTACATGGTTTTTACTGTGTAGAGTAGAGAGGGGCAGGAGGGAGCGTTGGTGGTCCTAACCCAGGCCTGCGTTGTTGAAGGGCCAGCTCTAATTGTATTAAAGCTTCCATGTTTCAAGTACAGAAGCCTCTCATTTCATGATCAATCACTAAACAACTCATTCTGAGAAACACAGCCTGAGAAGTCAATGAAGGAAAAGAATAAAATTAAACTTTTGATGAAATTTAATAGCTAGTTAGCAGGAAAAACGAACAGCACTTCCAGGTTCAGGCCAAATAAAAGTTAAACACAACCCTAATGACTGCAAGACAAAAGTCAGACAATCCCTTTGGTTTTATACAACATCTACAGACGTCCGTCCTACAGTTTGACAAGTCTGCTAAACTGGACAGCTGCTTTGGCATTCCGTGAATTAAGCACCCCTCTACCTACCTAAACTTCGTGATTCTCCAATATATAAAAGCCCTTTAAACCTTTTATAGATCTAATTTACTCTGAAAACTAAAAATAAGAGAGAGAACAATGATATAAAAACATGGCAAAAAGTAAATCGTCCCAAATTCACGCCGTTTCCTTAGGCTTAAAAATTTAATTGACATTTATTGCTAAGAGTAATATTAGTACTGGGAAAAAATCGCTAGTGCAAGAAACCAGGTTTGGGCAACCATTATAATCTTAAATTAATTTTTTTTTGTTGCAATATAGTAACAAAATGATGACTGTGATTCCAAAACAGTGTCCCTAAAATGATGATGTCTAAGGAAACAGAAATTTTTGTGGCTGAGACTTCAATGGAATTATTTGATAAGGGTTAAATAAAGAGCTACAGAAGTTGCTTGAGGAAATTTTACTGGATACAATAGCAAGATTTCCTTTGTGCAAAGGTCAAATTTTAAATCTCGTTCAGGCATGTTTTAAGAAGATTCCACCGGAATTTTCCTGTAGGTTTCTTAGACTTCTATTAGAAAGCAATCAACTTTAGTGTTGCCCAATCTAATGATATGCCCAGAGAAATTCCAGTATGATGTAAAAAAAAAGAAACCTAAAAGTGTTCAACCTTTACCCAAAATTGATGCCATTTTCTCATGTTGTGCATCTGCAAATAACTCAACTTATTTAAAAATCAGTTTTAATGTTCGGGCTCCCTGCCAAATTCCAGGAGTACAGCTGAATACAAACCGAGCCACATAGCGATGGGCTTCACCATTCCGAGTAGTTAAGTCTTTGAAAAATGGTTTTAAGTTTTGAAATACAGCATGGTCACATTCACATAGATCTGGTGCTTCACCTAAAAACTAAAGATCAAAGGTACAGCATTGAAACTATTTTCCCACTTTGTAGAACTGTTTCATAACATCGTTAGTTACCACAGTATTCCTCAAGTTAGATTTCCATTTTGGGGGTAATCACTGCACATATTTTTACTGGGATAAATATGATTTAGTCTTTGCAACTCAAAGTATCCCCAAAACAGCATTATCATTGCCTAGGAAAGTGAAGAAAAGCAGACTCTCAGGCCCCACTCCAGGCCTACTCAATTAGAACCTGTATTTTAACAAGATCCCTAGGAGATTCATAGGTACTGTACACTCAAGCTAGCAAAGTATGGCACTAGGTTCACATAACCATGTATCTTTATCATTCATCAAAAGTGATGAGCTACATGTATACCTTCAACAACTCAACATAAATTGAGTGCTTACTACATGTGCAAAGCAATGTATTAAGAGCTACTAGCTGGTTTGCTGCTCTCAGAGATGTTGCTAACGTTTACAGCTTTCAACCACCACACCCAGCTGAAAGGACACAAGTTATCTTCAAAATCAGAGGAAATATTTGAGAAACATTCCTCCACCAGAAAGGCCAACTGGCTTTTAAGAAATGTTCAATTCTAATGGAGTATGAATCTGATTTACCTGGGGTTAAGTGCACGTTTGGGAGATGAGTTTACTTCCTCCTTTTTTTGTTTTTAGAAGGGGGTAATTTGTAAAGTTAATCAAATTACAAAAAGCAGAAAAAAATGCATTCACAATCCCATTAGCCAAAGGCAACTAGTACTATTTACCGTATTTTCTACACATTTTTATATGGTTCCCATAATATTTTATATATAATTGGTTTTGTTTTTTCCCTAACGTAGCGTGACAATTTTCCTAAAAACTTGCAGGCATTGAAATCACTCCATTTTATGGATGTACAAGGCAATCTTTCCCCTAATGTTGGATAAAAAGATAATATTCTGATAAATATTTTTGGTACACACTAGACAACTCCCACACATTAACAATATAGAATGGAAGTTGATTTGAGATCAGTATTCCTTATTACGTTACCATCATGGAATCCCAGGTTCCTGAATTACCTAGAATTCTCAGACTTTAAATGTTACAAATGGGATTAAACTATAACTTAGTGACATTTGACAGCTTGGGACAGTAACACACTCAAACTGGTTTGTGAAAGAAAGAGAGTGAAAGAAATAGGAGAATACGGGGAAATCCCACAGATACAAAGAAAATATAATGAAGTACATACAGCTCAGCCTCATGAGAGATTTCAGACATCTTTGTTAGGTAGTGTAGTACCTTTCTTTACTTGCTGGGTGATTGCTTTATTCCCTATCATGGTTGTCCTTCTTAGCTCATACTTGACATTCACTCCCAGGTTTATTGACCTTAAAATTCCAGGGCTCATCCTCATCTAACCTGTCTCAATTCTGAATTCCCAGGAGAGTTAATTCAAGTGTCTCCCCACTCTTGTCAGAATTCCATTTTAGATTGTATGGGCCTTCTAGGAAGCCAGAAGAGGGTAAACTGATCCTTTAGGAGGCATAGAAGGAATTAGCAACCACAGCCAGATTAAGGTTTTCCTGCTCAGCCACACTTGAGCCCAGTGATGGCTGGCTGCTAATGAACCCAGTGCAAGAAGGATCCTTCAGACTATTAAACAAACAAATAAGCAAACAAACAAACCCAAACTTTAGCAATGGGTTCAACATGAAGGACATGCTTTTGAACATGCAGAAAAACTATTTCTTTGGCAAAAGGAATGGATAGATTAGGCCATATGTTAAAAGGTAATAAATATGGTTGTGACATATTGAGATAAGAACAGAAAACTTTTGTTAGTCAAATTGTTATTGTCATCTTAGAATAAATTTGTGCTTTATGAATTTTTAAGCTCTTACGCTTCCCCTTTGGTTTCCTACCTTGGATTGATGGAACAAATCATATTTAGACCAGAACTTAAAGAGTTGGCAGATGCTAGGCGGGGTAAGAGCAACATCAGAAACTAGGGAACACGTAGGGAACTCTGACTGGAGATTCCTACAGGTAGGAAAGAGCTACGGTTGCAACCCCCACCTGGGATTTTCTATTACAAGCTCCACATGTGTGTATGTGTGTAGAAGAAAATTATATATATAATATAGTAATCACATTTCTTCCATATATATTACATATAATTTTTCAACAAAGTAACTCTCTTTAAGAACACACAGTCCACCTAAGCGGGTTTTGTATGGGCAGAAGCTAAAAGCCTTCCATGATTATGGACGGTATACCAACCAGTTGCTATGAAACTGCTCCATCTTTGAAGAAATGTTCTAGCTGAACAATAATTTAGTGCCCCTTACCAGTTCAGAGATGAATGGGCCTTGGACGATAATTTAAAACTTTAGGTTTCAATTGTATCTAAGTCTACTTCTTCAAAGAGCATCATACCTCTCTATCAAGCCATAAGAAAACTTGAACTCTTTACTTATAGTCAAGGGTTACTTAGGTTCCTATCAAAATCTTTGAAGTTCTCCTACCACAACACATGATCGTCCTGTGAGGCATGTGTCAGGTCAGATGACAAGGCATGAAGCAATTATTAGCCTTGAATCTGTATGGTCTACAGCAGCGCAGTGCTTGGATTTAGCAAATTTGGTATTCTTTGAATAAATTAAGCTCCACTGGGAAAACATGAAGTTTGGAACTGTTTTCCATTCCTTCAGCTACACAAAATAGTAGGCCAGGTATTAATGGTGGCACAAACACAACAAAATTCAAACTCTCAAATGCAATTTATTGTTCACCCAGTGGGGCAACGTTTCTCTTTATTTTTTTAACCTAAACAAAATTCCTGTCTATTTAAGGTTCCTGACCTGATATTCTTTTCCATTTCATATTTTTGAGGTTTATTTTTTAAGGTGATTGGATGCTTTAATCCACTGGCCTAACCAAAGCTAATTTTACATTTTAATCACTGAAAAAAAATAATAGATTTGGACTCTGTTTTGAAAGACAGTTTAAACAAAAAAAATGGATGCTTGTAATTTTTCCCATATGAGGCACTTAATCTTTAGGCATTTTTAGAATCTAAAAAACTATTCTATTGCATTTGAGTCATTATATGAAATTACTTTGAAGTTGAAAAATATTTTAAAGAAAACTCAATACTATAATTATGTATCTAACTCCTACCTTGTATAATTTGCATTGGTATTTTTCAGCTTCTGATACTAGTAAAACATTCATTTTTAAACAAAGGGACTGAATTGTCCTTTAAAATTCTCATTATATGAAAAATATGACATTTATAATTTAAAAACATTCCAACATGTATGGTGCTGATGAATAAAGCATAAGACAGTGTATTTGGGTGATTGTGTTTTATCTTCATATATTTTCATTATAGATATGATGTTAAAAAACACGAGACAATTGCTAATAGATAAAATATTTTTATTAACATTCTACATTTTTATATATACTTTAATACATTTTAAAATATTTTTAAAACTATTACAACCTGCCCTGCCTGGTGTGGCTCAGTGGATTGAGTGCAAGCCTGCAAACCAAAGGGTCACCGGTTCGATTCCCAGTCAGGGCACTGCGTGGATTACAGGCCGGGTCCCCGGCGAGGGGTGCATGAGAGGCAACCCCACACTGATGTTTCTCTCTCACTCTTTCTCCCTCCCTTCCCCTCTCTTTAAAAATAAATAAAAAAAATATTTTTAAAAATACTACAACCTGATGGTAATTGACAGTAATTGCTTACTTGAAAATACTAACTTCATCCATATCGAAATGCACCACCCTCACCTACATAACTAGATGACAAAGTAGTTGCTAGAGCATATAAAAAATAAAATGAGTTCATCATACTTCACAGCCTTATAGAATTGCTAGCTAGCACAGAGACAATCAATTCCTTTTACAATAAAAATCTGCTTCAATAGCTTGAAGGTTAGTACTATGAAGGACATTTTTCAAAAGACTAAGGAGATGCTTCAGATAAAAAGTTAGAAATGTATAAAACATAAAAACCATCAGACATGTTTTTTCTAAAAGAGCATATTATAAAATTGGACAATCATTCTTTTAAAAAAAGCTTTTTATATCAATTTTTTTTTTCTGGCCAAGTAGGTATTTTTAAATATTTTCTAAACACTTCCTCAGAACTTCCAGGACAGTGGCTTTCAAATGTTCCTTGAAGCCCAGCATTGTTCAGATGAAGTAAATCTTAGGAGAACGTGTCACCAACCACCAGCTTCTGTGGGCATGGGCCAGGACTTACTCTCGCCTTCAGCCCCGGGTCCTGAGAAGTAGGCACTCCTCAATAAATGTTCACTGAACTCCACTGTTAAGGGTCATAGTTAAACTACCAATAAAGCACAATAATAAATAAATAATCCTTGATCCTTGAGGACTGTGGGAACCAAAACACTCAGTTGATACGAGTATTCATAAACACAGGAAAATGTTCTAGTTTATTCTAAATGTCCCAGCTCTTATTAAGTGTTTTAGGGAAAAGCAATTAAAAGAGAAAAATTTCCTGAGTAGCTCATAGAAAAATAGTTTGTTGAAAATGAAAAGCAGACTGAGAATCTTAAGAGGCAAGCTAAATATTAGCTATACTCAATCTTATTTGATAAATAGCAACTTAGTTATTTATTAATAGTATGTGATTGTTTAAACATGCCCCACATTCAAGACTGCTTTTAAAATTAAGTAATTAAAGAGGAAATATTTGCCATCTGTAATTTAATTTAAATCATTAACTTGGGTTATACCTTTTAACATCAAGAGCCAAAAGTTGGTATTTGAGAAAAAGAAAATGTAATAAAAGCATTTTTCCATAAAAACAAAGACCTCAAGCAGATCCACCAGTACCTCTAGTTTAGGTCAGAAACTAATTCAATATTTTAAGAATTGTAAAATTTTAAACTCTGCACTAAGTCATCTTGGCCCGTTTCCCCCAACTGAGTCAGGTTTTGATGTACCCGAAACAAATGAAGCAAATTGACAGGACTCTGGCTTCACAAATACATAACCCAGCGAAAGAATAAAGTAACATGTATGTTCACTGAATCTAACTAATTCTGGGAGAAAAACTTAGTTGACTCCTTCCTCAAGAACAAGATACAAAATTATAAAATTTGAGAAGTCCTATTCATTTGTCAACCTTCTAAAAATAAGCACTCATCTCGTAAGTATAAAGAACTAAATACAATCCTTCTAAAAGTGACACTGTTCACCTATAATCTAATGCTTTGCTCTTTAACTTTCAAAATCTTTGGAAATTTAATAAAAAAATGTAATAACCAACCAATCAACCAACAATAATAATTTCAGCCAAGAATAAACATTTAAGAAAATTTAGCACAATTATTTGGAAAGCCTGCCGCTGGAACGTGAGGGTGAAGTAAGAGCTCATTCCCACGGGAGGAACCACCACTACAAGAGGAAGCACGCTCCTGAATTCAAACGGCGTGAACAAAGACTCGCTGCGGGCGGTTGCTCTGGACATGAGAATTTGACTCCATTTATTTGTGTCTTTACATACACTTTATAGGGTAATATAGTTCAGTTAGCCCACTGGTATATAAAAAGTAAAAAGCTGTTTTTAAATTGGAATTACATTAAAAAACTGTTAAGTAAAATAATGGAAAACGTCAAGATCTGAAAAAATCTGTATCTCTAGATGGACTCTAGATCATCAGTTCTCAACCTCTTTTCCAACATGATAATTCCAGGGCATATTCCCATGAGCATACAGTTATTTGGACCAACATTTTTCAAAAACTGAAAAAGAAATATTACAGAAACTCAAAACTGACCCAATTTTCATGGTACATCAGTATCAGTTCCTCATCATGGGTTGTGGCAGATGGCACTGGTGCAGTTCTCCTATTTCCGGTGTGCCAGCCACGGTGCCCCAACCTGCTCTCTCACACAAGGGTAATTATCAGATGCAAGGGAAGCAAAAGAATGTAATCTTTTTAAAAATATTTTTTATCGATTATGCTATTACAATTGTTCTAATTTCCTCCTATGCCCACCTCCATCCGGTACCCCCATTCCCTATGGAAAGCCCCCCCTTAATTCATGTCCATGGTTGTGCATATAAGTTCTTTGGCTACTCCATTTCCTATACTGTTCTTAACATCCCCCCATCTATTCTGTACCTACCAATTTGTACTTCTTAATCCCTGAACCTTTTTCCCCATTCTTCCCCTTCCCCCTCTCAGCTGGTAATCCTCCAAATTATCTCCATATCTATGATTCTGTTTTTGTTCTGCTTGTTTGCTTAGGTTGTTTTTTCAATTCAATTATTCATAGTTGTGAATTTACTGCCACTTTAATGTTCATAGTTTTGATCTTCTTTTTCTTAAATAAGTCCCTTTAACAATTCATATAATAATGGCTTAATGATGATGAACTCCTTCAGCTTTACTTTGTCTGGAAAGCACTTATCTGTCCTTCAATTCTAAATGATAGCTTTGCTGGATAGAGTAATAGTAGGTCGTAGGTCCTTGCTTTTCCTCACTTTGAATACTTCTTGCCAGTCCCTTCTAGCCTGCAGTTTCTTTTGAGAAATCAGCTGACAGTCTTATGGGAACTTCTTTGTAGATAACTATCTGCTTTTCTTTTGCTGCTTTTAAGATTCTCTCTTTATCTTTAACCTTTGGCATTTTAATTATGATATGTCTTGGTGTGGTCCTCTTTGTGTCCATCTTGTGTGTGACTCTCTGTGCTTGTATGTCCATTTCCTTCACCAAATTAGGGAAGTTTTCTTTCATTATATTTTTCAAATAAGTTTTCAATTTCTTCTTGCTGTTCTGATGGAATGTTTTTTCTTCCTTATGTTCCAAATATTTGATTTTGATTCTCAGCCTTATCCAATCCACTATTGGTTCCCTGTAAATTTTTCTTTATTTCACTTAATGTAAGCTTCATTTCTGCCTGGGTCTTTGTTATGCTTCTGAAATACCCAATGAGTTCCTTGAGCATCCCAATAACCAGTGTTTTGAACTCTGCATCTGATAGATTGCTTATCTCCATTTTGTTTAATTGTTTTTCTGGAGTTTTGTTCTGTTCTTTCACTTGGGCCATATTTGTTTGTCTCATCATTTTGGCAGCCTCCCTGTGTTTGTTTCTGTGTATTAGATAGAGCTGCTTTGACTCCCTGTCTTAGTAGCATGGCTTATTGTAGAAAAGTGCACCTGTAAGTTGAATGGGGTGGAGCCTTAGGTAATCACCAGGGCAGGGCAATGTGTGTGAACCAGGTTGATGGAATCTCAGATGGAGTGTGGCACTCTGTGTCATTGTGTGGGGGAGGGCTCAGGAAGGAGAAAACGTGGCTGCCTGGCCTCTGGAGTTTTGTCCAGGAGGAAGCCATCCCCTGGTACTCACCCTGATGCCAGACACTTCAGATTCTCCCCATATGCCACTGGTGCCCTTCAAGCTATTGCTTCAGTGCTGGAGCTCAGAGGGAATGAGTGTGTGGGCCCTAAGTCCTAAGGACATTGTGGTCCCTTTTAGAGGAGATGCCTGAGAATCCTGTAGTTTCTTCTGTCATGCCAAGCCTCACTGGTTTTTACAGCCAGAAGTTAATGGGGACTTATCTTCACGGCACTGGAACCCTAGCTGGGGGGGTCTGGTGTGGGGCTAGGATCCCTCACTCCTGAGGTAGCCCTCCTGATTTTTACCTACCACATGTGGGTATGGGACCACACACTTTGTCATCCCTCCTACCCTCCTGGATGAATGTAATTTCTTTAATTCCTTAGTTGTTGGACTTCCACACAGCTCGATTTTCTGACGATTCTGTGTAATAGTTGTTTTATAGTCTAGTTGTAATTTTTGCTGTGGTTGTGCAAGGAGGCGGTCTGTATTTACCTACACCCCCATCTTGACTGGAAGTCTCTAGAATGCTAATCTTGAATTTTCTCTAATTTGTTTTAAAAAGTAATTTAATCTTAAGAACAATATGAATACTTTGTATGAGAAACAATTAACTTGTGATACTTCACAAAAGATGCAAGAGTATTAGTGTGTTAGGATGCCAATTAAAGTCCCTGTTCTACAATGTTATCAAGGCTTTAGAGAATAAAACCACATTCCTGAGTGGAGGAATTTAAAACTTACAATTGAGAAATTTATAAAATTGACCATTAGGAAACCAGAGGTCTCGGACGTTCCAATTTTCAGCCTGAGGCCTTTGTTGGTCCCTCACCTGTATATAAAATATATACTAGCCATGACTTTTTGAGATTATAAATAACCAGACAAAGGGTGGCGTGGAGGATCAATTTCCAAAAGTTGAGATGAAAAGTTAGAAGATTGGCTTACTAGGGCAAAGTCTTAAAGTAGCAGGGTAACCCAGAAGTAAGCGCTAAAAGAAAGCAAACTTCTGAAAACTTCCAGGGGGACAAACTGCTGCAGTGTAACGGCCAAGGCAGGGCACTGCCACCTACAGCCCTTTGCTCAGTGTTTTCAGTTCAGAGGCTTGAAGTTTTATCCTAGAAGGCGTCTGATTATATGACGTAAATCAAAAAGCAACAGTTTTGTTTTACTGTTATATAAGATAGGAGCTGGCAAGTATTTTTTTTTGTAATGGACCAGACTGTAAGTATTTTTAGGTTTTGAGGTAATATCATCTGGTCTCTGTTCCTTCCCCAGTCCCCCCCGCTCAAACCATATAAAAATGTAAAAATCATTTTCAGCATGCTAGCTGTACAAAATCAGGCTGCTTGCGAAATCAGGTTGTAGTTTGCAGAACTCCGATATAGAAGAGAAGCAATTTCCAAGAAGCAACACCCCCCAAACTATTAGGAATTGGAGGCACAAAAGACCGTGAGTGTAACTGACTCACCTTGACCTCCCAAACAGAGTGCTGAGGCTCAGAGGGGCCCAAGCGACTTGCTCACAGCAGAGACCAAATGATCACTTTTCTCTCCTTCCCCTTCCATTTTGGAATATTTACCCTCACATTTGAGGACTCCCTTTAAAATAAAGTATTCTGAAGCTTTACTCTATTCACAGCTTAAAATATTTGCTTTCTCAGATACTTTTTTCACATTCTTTTATCATGTTCAAGAAATTCACACTAAAGTAAAAACCAGAAAAAACTTATAATACTTTAAAATTAGTAGTGGGCTAGCATAGGGCTTAAGGAATCCCTCAAACTCAGTAAACTACAATATTGTCCAGCCAGTCTGGACAGGCTGGCTTTTGAACAGAAGCCTGAGCAGTGACATTAACATTCAAGATAAGCAAACATCCTCCTCTCTCATCAAGTCCTCTTAGAACACACTGGGCTGCCAAACAAACATCTCACAGGAAGAGTCCAGTATTATGCATCTGTAATTCTTCCTATTGCAGTAATATGGAGTTAGGAATAACATTTTAATGCCACTTCTCAGAGTTAATGATATAAAAAATGAACATTTTATTCTTCCTTCAAATGGTAAAACTAAAGCTTACTCTTTGTACCTGAGTTTCTTGTTGTTTCCCACAGCATTTCTGATTAAAAACCTACTTTTCAATGAAAAGATTCTTCAAATCAAAACAAGCACAGTCAGACATCAAAATCAACTTCCCCTAAATTTAGAACTTGAACTTTAACACTACTTTATAAAACAATTTTACCACCCTATACCAGAAAAATATCTTGTGTCAATTCTGAATACAAGGTTTGAAATAGAGTTATACAACATATGAATTTATAAACTATTATCACTGATATACCATGTATTATCCAGGTCGTTTAAGAAATGGCACCACATACCAGCTCCTGAAAGATCACAATTCCATCAAATATAATTTGTGAAAATTTTAATTTTAGCTATAAATTAATGTTTGCTCCACACCATGTCCCCACTTTTCAGCTAAGAGAAATTTGACTCTTTTAAGACTGAAAAATAAGCATGCCCTCCTCTTTCATCAAAAAAGATTACAGGAAAAAAATCATTACCACTTCTTAATGATCCACAAGTGGCTCCTAAATCTTCCTTTTATTCTACTTTATTTAAAAACTCTTCTTCTTGAAGTTTCAATTTAAAGTCCTCTCTGATTCTTTCCAGCAACTCCGGTTTAAAAATAACATCCAACGCAGTCATTGCCAGAGCCTTGGCTGTCCGCAAAGTGTAGAATTGAGCTTCCTGTGATCCTAAAAGGTACAGTAAATAAATTAACATACTTCCATATTTGCTATAAATTAATGTATTAGTTTTCAAGTTAGCTCTCAATATTTAAATGGCCTCTCCACTGCCCACAACATAGTGCTCTCTGAGGCCATGTTAGGTAATGTAATAATAATAGGCTAAAGTAAACAACCACAAAGGCATCTACTTCTACAAAGAGAGAGCACATGCCAAAACATCCACTTCTAGTAACACTTACCTGCAGCTTCAGTATATTGTTCTGTATGATTCAAAGCATCAGATCCAATGTAAAAATATGGATGGATCCCAGGAACCACAAAACTAACATTTCCGAAATCAGTAGATCCTTGGAAAAGTAAGACAATCCATGAATTTCTAATGGCGAGTTGGATGGATACTTGCCTTATCTTCTTCAATCTCTTTCTCTTCAGCACCTGCCATGATACATGGCTCCTTCCCTCCTACAAACTCTGCACTGCTGCGGCTTCCATGACTGCCCTCTCTCCTGACTGCCGGGCTTGCCGGGACCGTTCTCTGTCTCCTTCTCTAGAGCGCATCCTTTGCTTGGCTTCTAAGTGCTAGTGATTGATAGGGTTTCTTTGGCAACCTTATCAACTGTTTTCAACTACCTTTCAGATCTTGACAACTCCTAAATCTCCAACCTAGACAACTTTTAGGAGTTCCAGATTCAATAGGCTGCTGGACAGGTCCCCCTAGAAACCCTGTAAGCGTCTCAAATTTAATACGAATCATTTACACCAGGCCCTACCCCCTAACCTGCTCATTCTCTTGAACTCCTTCTCTTAATAAATGACAGTGGCACCCTATTTTTATCACCAAGTTTTTCTCAGTCTACTTCATCAACATCTATTATTATACTTTAGGAGATAAATCTCTAAGATGCAAATGTATTAGCAATATCTTTAGGAGAAAAATCTAAAATAACCCCTAATTGTTTACATTTTAATAGTTGTTTGTTACTTCTCAGAAACAGAAAATGACCCCATATAACTAAGTACTTAGTAGACTACATATTGATGACTAAGACTGAATTAAAATTCTATTTCCCCTTTTAGTAGCTTATTTAAAGCTGTTTTCGTAATGGGTGATCATTTATTAAGTTATATAATAGCCAATCACTGGGTTATACACCTG